>JAOBAT010061496.1:0-15503 GCA_026413305.1 Hydrozoanthus tunicans | reverse complement strand
GCAAGTAATTTGGGTTCGTATGTAAATGTTATTTCAAAAGTAATGTGTTAGCAAGTAATGTGGGTTCGTAAGTAAATTTTATTTCAAAAGTAATGTGCTCGCAAGTAATTTGGGTTCGTATGTAAATGTTATTTCAAAAGTAATGTGTTAGCAAGTAATGTGGGTTCGTAAGTAAATGTTATTTCAAAGGTAATGTGTTCGCATGTAATTTGGGTTCGTATGTAAATGTTACTTCAAAAGTAATGTGCTCGCAGGTAATTTGGGTTCGTAAGTAAATGTTAATTCAAAAGTAACGTGTGTTCGCAAGTAATTTGGGTTCGTAAGTAAATTTTATTCCAAAAGTAACGTGTTCGCAAGTAATGTGGGTTCGTAAGTAATTGTTAATTCAAAAGTAATGTGTTCGCAAGTAATGTGTGTTCCTAAGTAAATGTTAATTCAAAAGTAATGTGTGTTCGCAAGTAACGTGAATTCAAAAGTAATGTGTGTAATCACTGATTTTTTGAAAGTCGACACGCCGTTGGGTAATATTTTTCAAAAGTAATGTGTCTAAAGTGCTACGTTTCTAATACAAAAAAGTAACTTCCGCGAGGTAGAAATTTAGAATTTTGACCCCGAAAACGCGCCATACGATGTATCGAACATCATTATAACACGTAAGTAGCTTTGCTCCCGAGCTAATAACTTTTGAGCAAGTAATGTTTTTATACATTCGGATGTGTTGGTAAGGATGAAGATTAACAAGGTTGAGCATGCATATATGAGGTCAAAGAAGGATCAGAAATGTTAATGGTTATTGAGGTTGAGGGCGAGAATGCAATGATAACTTTATTTTAAACCACTGGGCGTCGCTTCTTTTTCATAAGTTCTTTATTACACTTTTCCATTTGCTGAAAGCTTTTGGGGTTGTGATCAGAGGTTTAACGGAAACAATCAGGATCTTGGGTGAAGTTATAACGGTGAACTGGCTCGCGTTTCCCAAGCAAAATAAACCAAATCCTGACACCTGTTTCACGATTCTTATTTCACAGGGGAAGAAAGCTCCGAGGATGACCTTGAAGATGAGGATCCGGCGACTCCGATCGACGACTCGCCTGAACCGCCCATCAAGGGTGAAGAGGACGAGGAAGAGAAAAAAGATGAAACTGAACAGTACTTTGAGGGCTTAGCCGCGGCATCCACACCGGTGAAGGAAAAAGCTGAATCCGTGGAACTGAAGACGGAAGAAAACTCAAAGGGAGTAGACAAAAACAGCTTCTCAAGACAGAGCATATCGCGGCGATTTCTTTCTAGGTCTCAGCAAAGTAATGCAAAGTAAGTGCCTATAGTGATGCCCAAAAGCCTCATGTAAAACATATTTTAGCTTTCACCAAACTTTACTGAGTCATCATTGCACTAATTATTGTAACATCATCGCAGTATTTTAGGGCTCCCAATAATTTAAAGGCATATATTTTGGTGAGTGCTAAAGTAAACTATTTTTAAGGGGGGTCAGCGACTGTTTAATTCAAGGTTATTTGGAACGTTTTAGGGAGCAACTACAAATTATCCCGCAACTATTCTTGATTTTAATGCGCACGGGTTTTTAATGAACGAAGAATGCACAGTAACAGATTACCATGAAGTGCGGGCTACTCTGCAGTCTTGCGCGTTTTAAGATATCTTTTTTTAGAAGCCATGACGTGTTATAAACTCAGTTTTTAATGAACATAAAGCCAAGAAAGCTATAAGGTCTGAAAGGAGTTCCTGCTTGAGAAAACAGTCTTGGCCTTTCTACGGCGGTACCTGCTCTCCCAAGTCCTTCTCAATCAACCGTAACTAGAAAGATGGCGGCTGTGGTTTCCATGGCAACTGTTCATCAAACATTGCTTCGAAAAGCACAAGTACAAAAAAACTCCATGTAATTAAAAAAAAGCATAAAAGGTTGTAGCCTGACAACAAAGAGCTTGTGTTTTTAAAAACCTTTAATTAGAGAACGTTTTAAGATTTTATAGCTCCGTGCGTGTCGAATTCAAGTTTTAGGATATCTGTGCGTTTTTATGGGCGATTTAGATTTTCGTGCGTGGTAAAATAACCACTCGCCCTTTTTTCGTTACGTTGAACTCGTCCGCCTCGCATTGTATTACGGAAATTGGCTTACATGGATTTGACGGGTTATAACTCTTAATATCATGTTAGACCCATGTAAGCCAATTTCCGAAATTTTGCCAAAGACTGAATGAAGTAATCTTTTTCTAACTTAGTGCTGTTTCACCAAGGGACTAGAGATAGTTAGACTCTCGCGTCTTCCTTGATAAGGCTGTTAAACCGTAGACCCTCGGAGTCGAATGATTTGGTTGTAAACCTGTTGGGTTTTCCGATGAAACTAAATAAATAAATTAAGTAAAAGTAGATAAATGAAACGTCAATGTAAGCATTAACAAAAAGAGTAGAAATTCTGTACAAGCCCTGTGTTAGGTTGAAGGAGAGTGAGTAAATCGAAGGCTTAAATCCAAGCTAACCTAAAGTCATAAAAGACCCCGCTTTCATTTCTCGCTTTTTCATTCCCACCTAGCTCACAGCGGCCATGTTGGCGCCCTTGAACAAAAGAACTTTGATGATTTCTTTTGTTTAAGGCGGCGAAATGCGAGCTACAAAAAACTTCAACCTGTCGCGGAACATTCTTTCGTTGCATACTTTTGGTCGGTGTTTCGCGTTTTTTACTTCGGGCGATCAACTTGGCGCCTTTAGGGCACAAACATGGCCTCCTCGTCTTTTGTCTTTGGCGTCTCTAGGGAGTACGTGAAAACAAAGAATACACTTTCGTTTACTAAATTTGCGACTTTTGGTAAACTTATTCAGGAACACGGAGTCCCGTGAATCACAAAGCTTAGCCGTTGAGGAAAAAGCGGAAGTTGTTATTCCCACCAGTACGAGCAATGTAAGTTCTCTCGTAGTAACTAACATTTATTTTTTACCTAACTCTGTTTTTTTAGCATTTTGTCCTGCTGTTTGTCTTGCAAAGCTGTTGGCTATCCCTTTCTACTGCTGTGGAAGTAGAAGTACTCCCAAAATTTCTAGAAAACCATCCTTCCATATTCCTGGAAAACAGTTGATTCCTTATACTCCAGGAATTTGTGGAAAATACTTAAACTCTACAACAAACAAGCCAAAACCTACTGAGGCATCTTGCTCGCAATTGTACATTTTGTATTTAGACTAAATTTCAGGAAGTTTTTTTTTCTTGGAATTTGGGTCAGTTTTTGTGTGTACAAAGGTCTCCATGCTACATGTAAATGTTTCACAAGGGGCAAATTGATTACTGCTGTGGAAGTTATGCTGTTAATTCCCCATGGTTCGCACAATTCCCGGAATTCGTAGAAAGCTCCTGGAATTTCAAAATTTCTTCGAGGGTCCTGGAAAACATTTGATTTCCTTATACTCCTGGAATTTGTGGAAAATACTTAAACTCTACAACAAACAAGCCAAAAACTACTAAAGCATCTTGCTTGCAATTGTACATTTTGTATTAATAGACTAAATTTCAGGAAGTTTTTTTTTCTTGGAATTCGGGTCAGCTTTTGTGTGTACAAAGGTCTCCATGCTACATGAAAATGTTTCACAAGGGGCAAATTGATTGATATACCAGCCTTTGCTTTTGTGGTAGAGTTAAAGTTGATATTGTTTTGTTTTTGGCCGAGAAAGAATTAGGGGTTTGGTCCTTGAAAAATTATTTTGCTACCCGGGAAAACTCTTAGAATTTTGTTTTCATCAATCTTTTCCAGCACAAAGAGGAGCTTCAAAGACGAAAGGAGGAGATGGCGCGAGCAGTAGATGCGACACGAAAGCGTCTCGAGGCGGTACGTCCTCTCACAATGGATAGTTGTAATTATGTGTTTGTGTTGAGGAGAATTTAAACCATTGCGTCAAATACAGTGTTACCCAATCCAAACCCAAGGTCAGGGGGACGGAAGTACGTCAAACGGCAGGCGAGGATTTAGGGGAGGGGCCGGTCGGGCCGCACCCCCGCCCCTCCGTTTTTGTGGAACAACTAACTTTTATCATGGGCTATTTACCAGAAAAATGTGAAAATACAGTTTTTAGAATGCCTTATTAAAAAGAAGGCGATAATTTAATTATGTTTTATTGATATAAGAAGTTAAAACATTGATCATGACGTTTTTTCGTTCGTGAACAAGAAACTGGTTCTGCTTGTAAAGCTGTTCATAGCTAAACGTTTGGTTTGCTACCGTAATATTTTGAAAATTGCAAGTACCTTAAACGTATACTCTTTTTAAATAATCGTGATGTGATTTCGGCTTTTTCTTGATAAGAAAGGGTTATCCCCACGTTAATGCAAGTTTTAAAAAATTGTATTTAGAATACCTTTTCATGGTTGATTTATACATCACCTAAATTCGTGTTCTCACAACGTTGAAATTTTTCTCAGCTTTGCTCTGTTTTTTGTTGTTTTTTTGCAATGGATAACAGATATAACTGTTATCGTAATTTTGTTTCGATGTTTTCTTCATGTTTTTTACAGCTTGGTTGGAAAGCAAAGGAAGAAACAAGTAAAAAGTTGTTTTCGTCGTCTTCAACTTCCACCAAAGTTATCGTTCTTTCCTCATCTTCAACAATCTCCACTGTTACCATAACAACCACAGCTCCTCCTTCAGCATTATCGGAATCGTTAAAATCATCCTCATCTGTTTCGTCATCATCTTCAGTAGCTTCCACAACATCCGTGACGTCATTACTAACATCAGTGACGTCACCTGGTTTATCTTCTGTGTCGATATCCCCTACGACGTCATCAACAAGTTTTAACAGACCGACGTCACTGGATTTGAAACTTGGCAGCTCTTCGTTAGTTCCCGTGACTGTTCAGAGCAAAGCTTACTCTTCTACAGAAGTCGGGGTGAGTTGAAGACTATTGCTTTAAGAAGAGGGCAGGGACAGGGGAGGGACAGGGGAGAGCAAGAAAGGGCAAAGAAGGAATTTATTGTATCTCAAGTTTAAAGATCTTTTTCTCTTCTTGTGTTTAATGCGCGTACATAACGTGAAAGTTGGAACTCTTTGTTTCCCCGACGACAGCTCATTTAGTTATTTGTCGTACTAGGCCCGGTTCCTCAAAACCCGATTAGTGCTAATTTTTAATCCACGTTCTGTTTCGTACCTTCTGGAGCTTGCTTTGGGCTTAAATATTTTGGCTTTACCTGTTTGTTTTATTGGTAAATCTGATCAGTATTCTGTAAGCATAACAAAACTTTACTTGTTGTTTAAATTTGTCCTAATCTGGGGTTGAGTTAATCGGGGTTTGAAGAACCGGACACAAATTTTTGTCTACTTTATATATTAAAAGAACCACCGAGTACCGTTACGAATCCATTTTTAGATGTCTGCAATCGGGAACTCGACCAGTCTCAAAATCTGTGGTGCCTTTTTCCATAAAGCCTATGGTTGTGGATATTTCCCAGTCTGCATGTCTGTTTATCTTTCGCCGGTTTCCTTGTCGGCTTCGTCTAAGCTTATTAACGTAAAGCCCCTATCCAGCTTACCTTATTATCCTTTAGATTGAAACAATTATCATCAATGAATTTAGAATTTGACAAACCGAAGAAAATGTTCGCATTTAAGTATGCTTTTTTTGAAAACTCAATTAAAATTTAAAAAAAGATTGATTTTAAATTTTGACCCAGTATGCCGGGGACTGGTTACCTGGTAACCGGCCTCCCAAAATCAATACAAAGCATAACGTGCATTAAAGCATTTAAATCAGCTATTAAGATACAGATTTTTAGTTTTATAAGCAGTATGTATACATATTTTAAAGGCTTGACATTTTTTCAATAGTTTTTACCATTATTTTAATTTTTATTGACTATAATTATTATTCTTGTAATATACTATCTTTATTGTAATGTGCATTTGAAAATTTTACTGAATGATACTTTTTGCGCAATATAAACTAATATGTTTAACAATAATTAAGTATATTCGTTGTGTTTTCGAGCAGTTTGTTTCCCGAGACTTTTCCGCGCCCTTAACGAACAATTTAATCATAATAATAATATTAATTTAAAATTTATTTTTGCGTACTTTCCATAGAAGATGCTCAAATGCGCATTACAAATAGGTTTAGAACAAGAATAAAGTTACAAGAAAAATTATATAAAATCTGAAAAATCTAATTGAAAATTACACGACTGGGTGACATCAGAAAAGCAAAACAAACTAAAACACTAAACAAAACAAGGTAATTTAAAACGTTAAAAATTTCGATATTGATATTTAAAATGTATTTAAACGTATCCTTAAAAGCTTTGTTTTAAGTAAAAATTTAAAAGTTGTTTCATACCTGTAATATCTGTTTTAAGTTAGCTTCCTTAACAAGGTGTGTTCTTAGTAATGATTTAAAAGGTCCAAGGGTCTTGCCGTCATGGAGGTTTCTTGAAGCTTGTTCCACAGTGAGGTTTATTTCACTTTTCAATTTATTCATTAACTACACAAGGTGGAGCCAAGATTGGAGAAAACGGACCAGAAAGAACACTTAGAAGATTTGGTCCCAGAGAAGGATACCAGCGACCCTCCGAAAATAACTCAGAATGGAACAGGGGATACTTTTCAAGAGAAATCTGGTAAATCTGCAGCGGATATCATCGCATTTTTCACAGCTTCAAAAAGTAGCACTGGTTCATCTAGAGCTGCCAAAAGGAAAGAGAAAGAAATTTCCAAGTCTCCCCTCACCATTAAGGATGAGGAAACACCCAAAACAAGTAAGCAAGAAAGGAAGCTTGATCGAAAGGGTTCATCTGGTTCTCTGAACTCAGAGAAGAAATCGTGGCGCAAATCACTTGGACTGAGTGGTTTTAGTTCAAAAGACAAAAAAGAACGTAGGGGTTCTGCTCCTTCGGATCTCAAACCTGGGGAAACTATTTCTTCTGCTGCGAAGAAAGTGCAGCTGAGAGATAAAAAAAGCCGCTTAAATATCGAGGAAAAGAAAACGAAGTCAAGATCTATGGGCGATATTAATCAGAAACAGAAAACGCTTGACGAGCGGTCGAATCTTGATCCTTCTTCGCCTTTGACTCGAGTAGCCACCACAGCTGGTATACCAATCACTGTTGAGAGACACGAGAGCTCCCCTCTACCAATGGCTTCCCGTGTCCCCAATATTGCACTAGGCACGAGTATTAGTGACAGTCCAGTTAGAACAGTAGAACTCGGCAAACCAGTCGAGGTAAATATAAGTATCAGTCCACCTGCGAAAGAAAATGTTGAGCCTGTGGTAAACAGTGAATCGTCAGCGAAAGATTCTGACCAAGACAAATCCACTGACTGTGCAGCAAATGAGGAGAGTTCGTCATTAAAAAATGAAAAAGAGCCTTCGCAACGTCACGTGATCATGACATCACCGCCACATCCTATTAGGCTGTCAATGTCTGAGATGAACCTATCTAGTACGTCTCCGCATTCAACAAGCAGAAAATGTCCGGTTGACCCCGGTCAAGGTCAGTAAGTTAGTGTTCGAGATAAAAAGCACAGCTTTTTAAGCCAAACTAAATATTAAAGTGTATATTTAGGAATCATAGAACTGAGTCTGTTAGAAAGTTTTTTGAAAAAGAAGAAACATGTTGTTTTAGTATTTCATTAAAATAACTCTTAACAGGGGATATGTTGAGCGTAGCAGTTAGCAGGATATACAGAACCAACTTCAAGGACCTGTTCCCCATGTGAGCTTCTGTAGCTCAGTAGGTAGAGCATTTGACTTATAAACAGAGGGTCATATGTTTGGTTCCCGCTAGGGACTCAGATTTTTTTCCTCTGAGAAAAAGAAGCTTGTGACAACATGAACGATTATTCCAAAACCTATTTTTATCCTGTCTGCAAAACGAATGTTCTCGTCGTGTAACTTAAAGCGAATTACTAACAACGCAAGCTTCGATTCTTTTCCAATATCATGCAAAGCCAAAAAGCACCTAACAACCGATCCGTCTCCAGAAGTCTGAGTCCTTAAATTGCTCTTTTAACTGACTGTCATTCTTGCTTTGTTTAGCTACGTCGCGACAGCCAATAACCGAGGAAGCACAGTCTGCGCTGCAAAACCTCGTCCAAGCTTTCAAAAGTGTTGCAGACATCCACAGCAAGGTATGTTTGACTCTAGAGAGTGCTTTCTTACGAAAGAACAATTGAAAAGACGTCAGAGTTTCAGGTTTAAAATAGCTCAGGTGGGGAAAATTTATACCACTTGGCTCAAAACTCTCCATAGTTGTTTCACGTTATCCATTAGCACTACTATGAATGAAACTTGAACATGTGACGGCCTTTTGTGTTAGATTACTGAGAAGCACCTTTTTGTCCAGTGGTAAAACAAAAAGGCTTGTTCCCGCTATGTCTGTGTTTTCATAATGCATACCCCTTGTGGCGGCAATTCTAACTCTGATTTACATCATTGGTGAGATTTTTCAACATTAATGGTAGAAGCGCTTCGTGAGCGCAATTCAGTTTAATTACTTCCTTAACATTCTAGCTTGGTTTTTTTGGAGAAGTTCTACCTTCTTATGGATATTTGTTCCCAATTTCAATTTTTTTCATCGGAAATTACTGAATTTTAGGACTACAGTTACTGTTTTTTAAATTTTTCACTGGTCACTTTCAACAAGAAACGCTTCTCTTTTTTTTTCCGGTATCAAAACGCATGTAAACTTGCAAGAATTTTGTGTTATTTTTGTTTTTTCATTACCAATCTTTAAAGTCGCGCGGGTGTCTCGCGCACTAGGCAAGCCCCCAGTCGGTTTCAAGCCAATGCTAGCAATCTTAACATTCCTCTGGTTCTATTTTAGGCGTTAGAAGAAGCGCACTCCGAAGAGAAGCACAAAGTCTTGACCATGTTCTCAGATACATTTACAGACATGGAGAAAGAAATTCAGGCTTGTCGGAATCTACGCCGAGAAAGGGTTGGAGTTTCACCACGAAACTCCACTCATGTAGACAATTCTCGGCCCCTTAGTTCTATGTTTAGCTTTTCCACATCTACATTAGACACAATCAGACACGACGAGGCAAGAGCCGGTGCTGGGAGAAGGCAGTCCGAGAGCGAAGCCGAACCAAGCGATCCCAGGGAAATGCTGGAAAAATACTCTGACATTTTGGTTGACCTAGTTAAACAGAAGTTAACCAAAAACTTATCAAACTGAGTAAAGCACGCTATCGATTGTAAATATGGGGGGAGGGGTCGGTAGGGAATTTGAAGTCATGTATAGACTGAGTAGTGTTTTCTCGTTCTCTACCCCAGTCCCAAAAAGAGATTGCGCCTTTTGAGGGCTTGGTGACGAGAGGTTAACTAACTTCAAGCTAAGGAACCGAGCTTTGTAGATAAATGTCTCAAGGACTAGAAAGAGTTTATGGAGAGGATGTACAAGGGGATAGAAGTCTTCAAGAATTCTGGAGATTGTTGTATATTTGAATGTTCGTTTGTCTATGCTGTTCACTCAAACTATCACTTAAATGCCTTCTTACTAGTTTGTAAAGCATGAGAATTCGTCAATTAGGGTAAACAAAAAAAACAAAAATTAAAAGATGTTCTCTATGTTTTCTTTAGTAATTTGTAAAGTTACTATTACTCGGGTCGCAGTTCTAAACGTATCGCTGGCCTGGGATCTGGACTTTTTGTAACTATGGAACAGAGGCTTTGTGTGGTCACGTGACTCGGGAACACTTAATAAATTGACAATTTGACACCTCTACTGCTACTTATCACCTCTTGTTTCACAGTAGTGCTGTAAATACATGGCTTTAAACAACGGTGTGGTGAGAATGATTTTGCTTGCATTTAATGTTACATGCGCAAAACTTTTGATCTCATTTGCATAATTTGGTTTTGCTTCCATATTTTTCTGGGAAAATTAAAATTTGGTGCCTCGGATTAAGGAAGTTGCTTAGTGTGCATTTTCAGCGTCAATGTTTAAAGGACTTAAAATTCTCATATTTTCCGAGGTATTTTAAGTTGAAGTGCCATGTCAGCTCACTAGATTTTAGAAAGTGTGCATTTGAGGTCTTTTTTCTGGTAAACCCGCTAATATAAGATATTTTCTAAAATATAACCATGAATTTTTTGCATATCAACAAATGGAAGAGAAAAAAATGTATGTTTAGCACGTAGCCTCTTCAAAGAAATATTATAACAGTGTCAAATATTTCAAGGATGTTTCTAAGTCACGTGGCCATACAAAGCCTCTATTGATCGCAGCGAAAAAGATGACGTCTTTCTTTACCCACAATTCATAAATAAAATCACAGAGAGAATCTGAAAGCCTCAAGTTTGACACATATGCAGTGTTGTTAGTGAAAGAAAGAGTTTCACCAATTGTTAATGCATGTCTCTGAGCAATTTTCAGAAGTGTTGTGTCCGTTAGCCATTTTCGAAAGACATGAACACGCTATTATTTTCGGGAAGGTCTTGTGAATCAAATATGGCTTCTTTTGGGATAAAGCCTTGGGCGGTGTTTAGAAACGCGGTTCAACCCAATAATTATTTATTTCTGCTTTCTGCCAAACAGGCTGGGATTTTGAATGGCGAGAAAAAGTTGAACTTTTCAACAGGCGCAATATCGATCCTCCACAAAACTCGTACCCGGGCCCTTTTATAAAGGGAAAGAGCCTGGGTTCGAGATTGGACAAACTGTAGCATTCCGACGTGCAGCTATTGTATTCACTATTGTATTTTTGCAGTCGTCGGCGGAGTTACCTTCCTGGTTGCCTAAGCTCCCTAGTACTATAGACTTAAAGCTACGATCGAGGACGCAAAACTTTCTGTTGGTCATTCACGTAGTCACAAAACCTTCAAAACTTAACTTTTCACGTTCAAATTTCGAAAACATGACGTGCAAGTGGCCAGTTAGATGCATTTCAACATGCAGCTTTTGTATTCACTTTTATTCTCTATTGTCTTTGTTGCGTCCCTAGTACTAAGTCATGCAGGTGGCTCAATCATGACTCACTCAAAACGAGCAATTTTGATCACGTCGTAAATCACTAGAAAAACTCTAATACTTAATAGAATAAATTTTGTAAATTATAGAATGTCTGCCATACGAATAATTCGCGTGCGTTTCGCTTGTTTGAAGAGTTTTTCATAAGTATTAACAGAAATAAATTTCTCTCTCTATACTCTTCCTGTATTTGATTTATCTGTTTTTCTGAGTCATTAGAAGTTTAGCGATGCTTTTGATGGTTCGTGCTTTTGTGTTGAAACAGTTTCCAGATAGTACAAACCAAAATCGTTACCCTGACGAAAGACAAACCCTCAAGATTTGGCCCTTAATACTGTAGCTTAAGCTTAAAGAAAACTTTTCAATTTTGTTTGATTGCAAAGGCGGAATTGAGGAACTTTGCCATTATATTGCTGTTTGTTGAGATCGGAAATTCCGTTCTAGGACTCAAGTGAGGAATGGCCTCATTTGTATTTGGAATTTTTGTAACAAAAGTGTTTTTTCCTGCTGCTTTTCCTGCTACGACAAAATGCTAGTTAATGATATCTTACAACAATTGATTAGACTAGTGCTTCGTAACAAGATTGCGCCTCGTCATCGGAGCAATATAAGGATTCGATTTTCTTAAAAATTCATCGTACAAAATCTCCATGTCCGAAGAAGGTAAGATGCACGGTACAGAGGGACATCAGTCAGTCTCAAATCGAACCTGTATCGGGATGATTATTTTTTTGACGTCCCTCCTTGTTTTTCAGTCTTGCTCAATTAGTTCCATCTTAAGTGAATGTAGAATCATGCTAAATGTGATTTTAGTTCATTGAAAAATATTGTTGTCCAAGTTGCGGACGAAACTGTCTCCTCGTTGCATGCAGTTTTTATAAGGATATCGAATGATACGTTAAAAAAGCTATGTGGCAGGACAGTAAAAAGTAAAATGTAAATTTTAGAGTCTTAAAATCGTACAACAGAAATGACACATATATACTGATGGGTAACGAATTTGAACAAAGACCTGATGTATCACGATTAACATCGGACAGCGTTAGCAACGAGAATGACAACACTAAAACCAAAAAGAATTAACAATTATCACAAGTCCCGACTGATCCGCGGTTAGACGTGATATTCGCGGCGAATTAGTCGTGTTCTGTTCGACGGTTTACCGTATTTGCTTACTGATATGGGAGAAACGAATAGAACAATGTAGCAAATCCAAAAATAAGAAAGATGAATAGTCATCCCAATAAACATGATTTAATAGGTAGCAATAGGACTAAAGGTATTTGGGATTTATCATTTTCAATTTTTCATAGCTGTATTGATTTGCGAAAGTCTAGACAGTCATCACGTTTTCTTGAAATGTCTAGTAGAAAAGTGTAGATTCTGATTTTTTTAAATTCTTATTTGAGAATTCACCATGAATGCCAGCTTCGCTGCCAAGGAGTTGCCATCCTAGATTAACGAGTCTAACAACGCTCGCCAACACTCCTACGTAATTTGAAGGGAAACTTTCTAAAAACGAGCGGAGTCTTGAGTACCCCCACATAGGTACTATATATTAATGATGCTAGTATTTGCTGGTATGTCTATTAAATGACGCCATTATATACTTCCAACTCCCCCGCACAAACATAAATTCAGGAACTGTACCAAAAAAACATTAAATTGTTTTTTCTAGCTCTTTATAGCAAATTCCTTTCATAACCATCATTTTTCCCCCTACGAAACGTTCTGACCGGCTCCTTTCTTCCAAATCACTCACTCGAAGTTTTCTTATTAGGACTTGATATATTTATAGATGTTTTTTTTTATCTGTCAGAACTGAAAAACACTTCAATTGACGTGCACAATTATGTTAAATTGCATAATCGCGCAATGTCTGGCATGTGGTGTCATGCAGGTCAGATGAGACATTTCAAAGAGTGAAGTTGTTTGCCGATGCTGACGAGTGATCGATTCTAAAATCGCTACATTTTCTCCAATAAACGCAATCATGCTGACAAATACTACATATTTTAGGTTGCATTTTGTGAACCATATGTAAAACAAGTCCTCTTAAAGTTAACCATTCCCCGAGGTTACCTCTCTATGGCTTTAAGTAAATTCATTCATTCTTGTTTGTTTTCAATACTTATGAACTCTCTCCCGTTTGACATAACGGTTTGAGTGAGTTTGCTAAGTGTTTAAGATGTCTCGGTTCCTAAATATAAAGTCAATTTTGTGAAAGACAAAGCTTTCTACGTACAAAACTCCGGCGAAAATCGCATGCACTTAGCTTTTACGTAGCCGTTCTGACCACAATATTAAATTAACACACCCAACAAAAGAAAACTGCCTTATGTAACTGTGTTCGTGGGTTATGGACAAAGTAAAGACAAACTTAGAAATCAACATTGCCACTTCATCAAGTCTCGATGGGCCAGCATGTCCCGCGGGTTTAGAAGTAGTCTAAGCTTTCTATTGTTTCTTAAACTTTTCACTTGCTGCCGTTTATTCATTTATCAAACTCATTAACTGTGAAGTCGTTTCTCAGAAGCTATTTATAGTCTTTGTTGAGGCGGAATAAAACTATTTTCATGTTTTCTCACAATGTGTTCTCTGAAATTGCTTTTGAAATCGTTTTTGATGTTCTGAGTTGTTTTGACAAATGGCGAGTTGTTAGGCGTTTGAATCTTTAGTCGGTAAAACGCGTGAGCTACGTACGCATTCAGATCTGTGGGAGGAATTTAAGCAAACACCGGTCATTAGGTAAAGTAACAGAAGACCTTATAATTAAAGCATTCCTGTTGTCAGCACTTAGAAATAATCATTTTCTATAACGAATGGCACATTTCCTCTATATTTCTTGAAATGGTGTTGTTGCGAAAGGGCACAGAATGCTCTATCAAATCTAGAGTGGACATGCAATATAAATTTTATGCTCCTTTTTCCTAGTTTCGTTTTAAGTCCACACTCAGAGCTGGCGTATGTAAATATCCCCACCTTCGGTTTAACAGCAAAAAACAGGAAACCTAGCGTGGGAAGTTTCTTTCCTTTTGTGAATACAATTCAAGTTTGTTGTATTTAACATTGTTTGACCCAAATATTTGGGTCAAAGGGATAGTTGGTGTTATCATATCATGCATTTGTTGCATTGAGTTTGAGGCGCATTATATACGCAATATGATTAGATTTGCATTAATGCAATGGTCTTCCTCTTTGCGAAGTTACTATTTCTGAAAGTTCTCCAAGTCTTCTTTAAAATATCTGTTTGTGTTTTGCGTAAGATATATCCGTTAACACTGTACCATACGAGTATTTTGCAAGAGGCTTAATATCTCGGCGTAAAAGCACACGCTATATAAATATTCACGGTTTGGACCTCAAAATAACAAACAGTTAAAGTTATTTTAGAATTATGAATAAAATCGTATAACAAATATTTTCAAATCATGAAAGAGATTATATCCATGAATAGGCATAAATACTTTACTTTGTAATATTACCGGTGCATGGCCGCCGACGGCATTGTGTTCAAATAGGTTTTCGTTTGACAAACAGAGGGGGCTTCATCACCACTCAGTATGAAAGCACTGTATCAGTCACCGCTTAGAATCGCATTAAAATGTTGAATTTGTGTATTTTATGTCAGACAATGTTTGCAGCTAGTGTACATGCAACAAGGAATATATTTTCGCCCTTTCCAAAGACGCGCGCGATGTTGTAGATAGACTTATATACACTATACTAATCATACCATCAATTGAAAAAAAAGCATTCAGTTGGAATGAATATCTTGAGATTCAGTTGGACAAATCCTAGACATACAAATAAATTCACCCTGCAAACAGCTATAGTTAATATTTTAAAATTGCCAATTGCCATTTGGCCCTTAATGTGTAGCTAAAGCTCAATGTAATCTTGTTTGATTGCGAATGCAGAATTGAGGAACTTTTCCATTATGTTGCTGTTTTTTTGACATCGGAAATTCCAATCAAGTGCTCAAGTGAGAAACAGCCTCATTAGTGTTTCGAAACTTTGTATCAACAATAAGCTCTATTGAAATGACTTTTCAGTATTGTCAAAGCAATTCTAAAATTAAAGCAAAATCATAATGACATGTTTTACATATTATCGACACAGATCATATAATTAGACTACATCTTTTTCTGATGCAAGAATGGATAAACAAAGCAATGTCTTCGTAACATTCTGTAAAATCTGGGTTTAAAATAATGAGAGTTTGAATTTCTTTAGAAAGTGATGACGGGTTAATTTGCATTTTGTGATTTAGTGCTTCAAAAAAGTCTTCTCGTTGATCGTATGCGGGGCAGTCGCATATTAGTTGGGATTCATCTTCAACATGTTCAGCTCCATTTCCGAAACACATTAGGCAAAATCGATGTTCACGGGATAATTTTGGATTTTGATATCGTTCTTGTTCAATCATAAGGATGTGATTACTTACTACTACTACTACTAATAATAATAATAACGGTTTATTGGCAATTCCACTGGGTGGCTCTTCTATGCCAACCTAAAACTATAATTACAAGC
>JAOBAT010061485.1:0-25266 GCA_026413305.1 Hydrozoanthus tunicans | reverse complement strand
TGGCACTAGTTAATTTTTCAATGCAGACTCCATTTTACTCCATTTTATATATATATATATATATATATATATAACGACTTAAAACCTCTATGCGACACCTTTCAAAAATAAATTAAAATACAAAACCAGTTCTCAAATGCTTTAACTTTGCCTATACCATACTCTTTATATTTGCAGATCCAAATCTTAGAACCAAATAGAAATTACCACCTAAATAAGTTTTGCAAAATACGACAATACAAACAGAATTGCTTGTATGATTTCGCTATACCCAAAATGTGGTCTTGCGTACTTGCAAAGTTGACAATACAAAAACAATTATTTTTGGAAATGGTAATTTAAATCAACGCAATCCACATTTCAACTTTGTAAAATAACATAATGGTTTGAAGTTTTAATCGGAACTTGAAGCTACTGACAACAAAAGCTTTGCGGAACAAACCATAAATATATTGAGTCCTGACAAAAAATTGTGTTTTAGGAATTGTGCCAAAATAAAAACCTTGAGTGTATTTCGATTCAAAATTATATTCATAAATGAATTGTTATCGTTTCTTCCATATATTTCAAATATTTACAATTGCTGACAAGTATTTGATAATTGTATCTCGAACAATAAACTTTCTAGAACTTCCGCATTTCCTAACTTAACCAAAAACATTTATGTTATATCAGATACCAAAACAAACAACCAATATACAAGAATGAAGACAAGTTATATCATTAATAACAAACTTATCTACCTCTTTCCTTCAGCTGGAGTACCAATACCGCCTGAAACAAAATTTGATTTCATTCGTAAGTCAATTCATGTATAAAGCAGTTAAAAACAAAATGATACAAGAGGGAATGGTTTCCTTTCATCAAAAACAGTGGATAGAACAAACTGCCAAGCATTCAAAATTTTCTTACCTCGTTCTAGTACGGGGCACACGCGCATTCGAACTTCGCCGACACAAAGCGTTAACGAGACGATCGTCAATACTAAACAGCCTTGACGAAGAGTATCTGCAGTAAGGTAACTGTAAAGAGAAATCTAAAACTAAGCGACATTCTTTCAATAACTACCGTAATTTAACGTCAACAACATACGCGAAGACACAGTTGATCCCAGCAAGAAAACAAAGCGAATGAACAGGTTCTTTCCACAGGACAAGATCTTGTACGAAGCTCCATCGCTTTTCTAGCGGTTCTAACAGTTTTCGCACTTTATCAAAGTACGGATCATACTGTTGTTGGTCGTTTTTCTGTTCGGAGACTTTCTCACAGCAAACAGCGCCTTCCAACGCCATGTTGAATCACTTTGCAGTGCTGACAGCAAGTTGTTATTTTCTTCTCTAGTTACGTCATGGAAAAATTCTTGTGGGCACCAGACCACTCTCCCTGGACCAAGATGTACAGGCGCGCGCCCGCCGCCAGGCCGTGAGCACTGTATTGAAAAAAACAAAAGCAAGAAAATGGAGGAAAAAAAATGAGAAAACCAAACACAGGCTTCTTAAAATAAAAACACGCCTGCATCCCATCCAACGGGCTCCAAATTCCGTTTCTAGGCAGTTATCAGGTTTTGAAGGTTTCGCGAAGTTTTGTTGCGAAAAAAAGTTTTAACTAATTTGAAAAATCTTTATGACTAATCGAGCGGAGCCATATATAATGCCATAATGATTTATACAGGAGCCCAAATAACTCAATTAACTTTATATCTTTACAACCAATCGAAGTACGCCTTCTATGAGCTACAGTCCAATGTACTAATGACTACAGGCGTTGAAGCCAATCACACACTTCGTACAGGATTGAGCCCTTTTTGTTTCCATGGGTGAGTGAAGAAGATGGACCATACTCAGGGTGGGGGAGAAGGTACTCGAAGTATACGTGTTGGGAAGGGAGGAGGTAAAAAATTAAATGAGTAATGGTCGAGTCATAGAGAAACAGGAGAAGTAAACAAAATTACAAATGTACATTGTATATTGTCTTGTTACCATTACCAGTTTTTCCGGACATCACACGTCGCTTCCTGAAAAAAGTTCGAGTGGTCACTGCTCGCAAGATCACGTCTGATACCATGCCGACAAACTGAAGTAACCTTTTCAGCCCCTCCACAAGTGGTTGCGCAACACGCAATTTTGACTGGAATTGGCTTAAAATCAAGAGAAACCATTAGCAGAGCTAAATTTCTTAAATACTCTTTCTTTCCTCGAGTACTAGTTGGCCAGGAACGTCAAAACATTTAACTGAAAATTCTGAAAAAAAAAGCTGCTTTTAGCCACTATGAAAGTTTTTACTACTTCTGAAGTCCCAACACTCATGTGTAATGTAAATCAAATTCTTAGTGAAATTTGATAATGAGTGTGAATAAAATCTATTGTATTGGAAGTATTTTGCCATTTACTCACCGCTCTAATAAATTTAACTGACTTAAGTTTGTACCAGTGAACGGACTCGTTATACTTTATACACTATTTTCTATAGTTTTTTTCTTCTTATTATTATTATCTTTCTTACACTTTTTTATCTAAAAGGTGGTAGTTGTAAGTCGGAAGTCTGTCCTGTTACGACCTCCTCTTGCGCCCAATTTATTTGATAATAAAATGAATAAATAAAGTAAACAAAAGTTCGCTCAGAGATGTGACCCAAAAAATATTGGTTTTCTTTTAAGACCTAAAAACACGTGACCGGTAGACCTAGAGACCAAAAAAAGTACGGATAGTGTAAATTTTCAACACAAATAAATCCCGGCTACCTGATCCCCTCGAGTACCCCTTCCCCAACGGGCCGGGGAACCATACCGAGCAACCAACTCTTTTGATTTCTCGCGAAAGACGACGTGAAAAGAACGCAAAAGGACATGTCGAGCTTGTTTAGTCACCTTAAGGTTCATTCAGTATACAATCTGGCCTCACTGATTCTTGCCATTGTAGTGGGAAAAGTTTGCACTATACAAGGAGCCGAAGATCTCAAAGTGATCAAAAAACAGATACAATCATAATGCATTAATGCAGTCGATGGCGATGACAATATCAGAATATCCTATAATGAAGTCCCAAATCTTTTTTTTACATGGTGATCTCGCCAAAAAAATTCAAGGCTGTTTTTTTTTTTTTATTATAACTTAAACCTTGAACGTTGTTCTTTTGCGATTGACACTTCAAAATAATTTTATCCGTGTCAACTGATCATGACCTTGCGCCATGCCCATGAATGATAAAACTGATATTGTGTTTTGACACACATTATACCCGCATCTCCCAATACCGACAAAATTCTAGAGCTGGTTGTTATTTTTTCTTAAAAAAGTAATTCGACTTTTTCCGCAGATTTAAAAATTAATGAAAATATCGAATTTCCGCTACATTTTGCGTAATTTTTGACGTTTTCTTGCTGTCCAAATAAGGACAGGATTGACTTGTCTTCAGGCATTTCCGGTTGTCTTCCAATGGGATTGTGGGATACTTCCTTCGATATCGTTGCAGGCTTCAGTGGCAACGAGTTGACAGAAGAGCAACAATAAAGAGCGAGTCAGGCTATAGAGGTAAGTCTTTGTTTGGAGTGCGTCGCCGACACTTCACTCTATTTATAATCACAAAAGCCACTAATCCCTAAGTAGTGCTATGTGCAGTGTTTCTGTTATGTCGCGCTCCTCAATAAGTTAACAGCAATTAGTCATTTCAACGACAACATATCTTAAAACATCTCGTCTATCGCATCGGCGTTTGGGACACAAAAGCGCGTCAAGGAGATTTTGAGCTAGAAGGATTTGGATATGAGTCTAAAACTTTTGTCTGGGATTGGATGGTCAAAAGAGAAGTTCAAATTACAGGCGATAAAAGATTTCTCTGCAGCAGAAGTGTGTTTTAGTGACGGGGAGAACCCTCTGTCTTTCCATGTAGGTGAAATTTTCACGTTTATTCAAAACCGTGATGAAAACTGGGTCAAAGTGGAACGAGAAATATGGAAGAATGACCCCTTGTTGAAGATCGGCGAGTTCCCTGCAACAGAACGTGGGATCGTTCCGTTAGATTATGTTGCCGCAATGAATCCGCTCTCAGAAAAAGGAGAGAGTGGGAAGGTAACACAGACATCGCACAACAGCGAATTGTCAACACCAGACCACGATTATGATACGAGTGTTCTGCAGGTGAGGATTATCCTTGTAACATTTTTGTCGTTGTAGGAGCGTAGATGAGAATGTCCCATGACATTGTAAGATTTCTGATTTGTAATTCCTTAGATGCCGCCATATGCATTACTCGACAAAAACACTAAATGTATTTGTTGTCGTTGTCGTATCGATCATTCAAGATTCAATTTTTTTTTATACTCCCGATCCCCAAAGTCTTTCGATTTGTGGTTTTTCAGAATTGCCTCAAGCAGCCCTCTGCTTAATTACTGACGATTTACGATTTGTATGATTGTTTCATTTTAATTTTCATTGCGATGCAAGCCAACGAACAGTTTCTAGATCTTTTTAAAAAATTTAAAACTCGCTTATATTGGCACATGTAACTATATTTGTCAGCCGGCTTCCTGTGGAGCTTGTTTCGAAATTGTTGTTTCCGTTCAGAACTTTGTGTGAATGACGCCTGTGGAAAATTTTTTAAGCCCTTCTTTACGCAGTTTAAGTGAAGGAGAAATAAACAGAACTGTGAAGCACTGAGTAGCATACTAAATTATGGCTAAAATGTTTTTGTTCATTATTATTGAAAAGGACAACGGTTGTTTCAAACACCACAGGTCGTCTTTGAGGTCATGTTATTAGCTGTGTTCGTAATATCAACTGCTGTTCTTTCCCTCGTAAATCAGTCGATCCTGAACAAGTTTACGCAAGAATATTGTATTTTTTAAAAAACGCCCAAGGTTACATTACAGAGTATATGCTGGTATTGAATTGAACGATGTCTATTGCACTATCAATTATTAATTACAGGTTTACAGATTGATTTGATGACCTGAGCTCAGAAATAAAAAATATTTCATGTCAAATATTGCTTAAAGTTTGCATTTGTCTGTTGGGAATTAGTTGACAAATTTTAAAACAATGCCATTTGTTCGTTGATGATTGTATTTATCATGTAGGCCTAATCAGATTACCTGGGGATAAAATGGGAGCATATATATGGAATTTATACACAATTTTTGCAAATCATTTTTTTTTTGCATTTTGTAAAGTAATTCACAACAGATCTGCAACTTAGACAATTTTTTAACTATACTTATGTGGTAAAGTGTACAACTAGATGATTACTTTAGGCTCTGTATTTTTATAGATTGATAAGGTGGTATATAGTTTAACCAGACATTCCAAATCAGTTGACCTTTACACAGTTCTTTTTGATACACAATGAATAATTCTCGTGATTCTCATCAACTACCTCAAACATTTCAAAGAAAACTCACTTTCATTACATCCAAATGTTTTAAATGAAATAATGTTTTTAAGAATACTTGAACCAAGATTTAGCATAACTCATTGATGTATTTTCATATCAAAATTTTGTATCCTTAATTGAGCACACCCAAATTAGTATTAAAAGATTAATCTGATATATTTCTAAATAAACAATACTTTTAAAAGTTTGCAGACCATTTTAGGTAAATTTTTAGCCTCTTCAAACTAACTCTAAGCTATTTTAGGGTAGCAGCTACTGTTGGAATTAGAGAGATAAACTGCATGAAATAGTCTAGTGAGTTCATGTTTTGTATGCAATTTTGTCACCAATAATGATACATCTTAGGCAACCATTGTTTGCCCAACACAACCTATTATTTTTGTTATAAGAACAACCTATAACAGAGTTGTCAACAAACAAGGACCTCAAGGCAGAGGGTGTGGGAAGACAGTTTATTTGTCAACAGTGCAGTGGCCAAATAGTTGACATATTCTACTCATAATCCTAGGGCTGTGCGCTCTGATCAGACAATTGTGTTATATCCCATTATGAGCAAGACGCTCTACCAAACTTGTTCCAGTTGACTCAGCTACACAAATGAGTACTGGCAGAGTCAAAAGATACGGGTCAGCCAATTTCCCTGATATTTTCAGCATTTCTTTCCTAAGAATGATGGCATTTAAACAAATTTCAGATTTTTGATTTTGGAGATGACCACCCCCCTAGTTTTTGGGGCTCTGTGGCCCTAAATCCACCTAATAGTTACGTCATTAGAAATTAATAGAAGAGACAATACTTATAATGCTTGAAAAGTTTTACTTGTATAATATATTGCATAGTTTTTGTTTAAGACACTGCAAAATGATGTATTTTTAGATGGATTTTAGGGCCTCAAAGTCCCAAAAACCTAGTGGGGGGATGGTCAACTCTAAAATTAAAACTATGAAGTTTGTTTAAATGCCATCATCCTTTATTTTCCTCAGTAGGAAACAAATGCTAAAAATATCAGAAAAATCAGCTGACCCCTATCTTTTGACTCTGCCTGGTTTTCTCAGACATTGGCTCTTGAGTTCCTTATAGTTGTTGTATGCTGTTTTGTAAATATGATTAACAGAATGATATTTTAGACAGCAAATAGCTGCACACATTTTATAGTAATTAAACATTGGATTATTAAATAAGTGAGATGTATAACTTATACTTGTCTTAAATATTTGTTGCTAACATAGTAAGAAGGAAGAGAAAGAACAGGGAAGCATATATTTATTTACTCATAAAGATAATATAAGTTTAATCTTTCCTTAAATAATAACAATTATTATAATAATAATAATAATAATATAATTTAGTATTTATATAGTGCTCTTTCCATGTAGATGATCAAAGGCACTTTACAATGATATACTATTGACTTTAGTATTGAGGGTCTTAGAAAGCCTGCTATATATGGCTCACATTAATACTCGTTAAGAGTAGCCCTCAGTTAGTAGTTAACAGACCACAGAACTTGGATCAACCTACTCTTTTTCGACAAGTGTTGTGGGTTCTTTTAATTCCCCCAATAGGAGATTGAGAGACTGGGCCTATGGTTTAATGTCCTTTTTCCAAAAAGATGCAAAGGTCTAATCATTTGCAGGTGTTAGAGCAAAGGCAGTACCTCCTTCTAATTAGTTATTTTTAGACCTTGAGTGAAAGTTCAGCACCAGGAATCGAGCCTAGGCCTCCCACACAAAAGACTGGTGCCTTACTATAAACTAGGCTAACTAGGCAGTGATGGTTCCTTTTAAGGAATGAAAAAAACTAAACATCTACCTTAAAAGTTAGTTTCAATTCAAGTATGATTCTTGATGGTAGCTGTAGTAATGGTTATTACTGTTTTTAAATATATATTACATGTCACTGATTGTTTAGTAATTACTAATATTAGTGTTTTGTTTAAATTCCCAGCTTAAGAGAGATAAAGCTGAACTTGCAAGACAATTGCAGTTGACCAAAAAGAGACTAGATGATTCCCTCAAGGAAAACACCAGTCTACAAACAAGGTAATAGTCACAACCCTACAATTCACTTATGTATTAAACTCTAAACAGTCTATTATTTGTTTTAGGTACTGTTCAGCCAACTGTGTATTGTTATGATTTGCATAAGAATTGCTTCTATTTGTTTTCTTTTTCGCTGCAAAGATAAATTGATTAGATTTAAATAACTGTTTTATTACAGGTTCTCTAGAGTAAAAGAGTCATATAGAATAAAACAAAATAGTCATTTCAAAGTTTTTAATATTTATTGAGTAATAATATCTACCTTATAAAGTATCCGTGGTTCATCAGGCAGGCCTGTACTTATCTTAGTCATTTTTCTATAGTCAGTGTTAAGATTCCGATGATATCAGGGTTCAACACGTTGTGGATGGGACCATTTTAACCCATCTAGTAGGCTACTTATTTAGACAACTGATCATGAGACGACTGGCTCAACAAGTCAGGTCCTTGCATTTACAACTGCCCAACTTAGTGGTCTAGCCACAGTTCAAATTATGATCCCTAGGGGCTGCTTACAACATGGATTGTGTATTTGCAATAGTATAACTGACTTGTTAAAAAAATTAAGAACTATAGGGGTTGTTTACTATATGTATTAAAATCTGAGGTGCTGAGACCAACACATTTCGGTATCATTAGCAAAAAAAATCCCCTAGCAGCAAACACTGGGTCACTCCACACCAGCTCTGCAGACCCCGGTGACTATAAACCATAGACCAGTTCTGCAGGTCCCCTCTGTCTGACTCAAATACAGTAGTCCCAGCTCTGCAGGACCCCTCTATCTGACTGTGAACCATAGGCTGATCTGCAGGCTCCTCAGCCTCTGTCTGCAGACTACAAACCATACAGTAGACTCCAGTGATAGATCTAGGGCGCGCCATTACGTCCAGGGACACAATTTTTTTTGTTTTGGAAGCAAAAACGTAACATTAGTGTGTCCAGTTGGACGCAGTATGAACGCAAAATGGTTTTACAACACAAAAAAACTTTTCTTGTGTTGAAAATGAAGGCTTGATCAAAAATTCTCGCCTCCGTGTTGGATTCTTGCGATATTTCCCATTAAACGTAGCGCGGGCTCAATAAATTGTCAGTCACGCGCAAGCGCATGCACTCACATGGCAATTAATCAAGCTGCGTCCTTCGCAAACACAGATTTTCTGTCCCCAAGGCGACAAATATTTGCATTTCAATACTTACAAAGTGGACTGCAGAGAAAACAACTTTTCTTAACATACGATTGGTGCGATTTCGATCCTAATTTCTCGCACTTTTGATCGAATGGAACTATAAAAGACCTATGTAAGTATGGTCTCAGCTATTGACTCGAGAAAGTTTAATAGTGTCAGCCGATCAAATCATCAATAATGTCGAAACAAACTCCAGCCTCGCAGTATTCGGAACAGATCGAGTTCCTTAAATTTCTTGGTAAGTCTGTTAATGGCTTCCTTGGATGAACGACCCTAAGCTGTAAACAACATTTAAGTGAAGACCAAAGCTCAAATTTGATTCTAATTATTAAGCACCCCCCAATTTAAGTGCCACGCGGAAGAAATAAGGTTTTAAGCATCATTTGTTATTTTTGCGAGGATGACATCGTGATCAAATGAGTCCGTTTTTGATGAAGTTCGATGTTAAAATTCATTTTTCACTCGTGTGTCGATTGTTTGCATGTGGCAACGAAAAAATTTTGAATTCAGGAATATTAATGAGGACCCCCAGAATCAGGAATTGGACCCCCACTTTTAATGCTCAGGGGTCCAATGGACCCCCACCTTGCAGATCCTAGATCTATCACTGCAGTGTAGACCAAGTTCTACAGGTCCCTTCTCTCTGACTGTAATTAGTATATATAGACCAACTAGCGTACTATCATAATGATCAGTCTAACTGGCCAACCTATATCACTGTCTATTTCACAGTTAGACTCTGAGTTCAATTTTCTATCAGCTGATAGACGACAAGGGCGAAGCAAGTGAAAATGAGAATGAGTGGTCTAACTGTTTTAGTCAAACTCTACTAGGAATTTTAGTGGGTTTATTTAGAAACAATTTATTTTAAATCATGACGTGCTACATGCTATGCACCAGTAACTGCCATGTGCCATATGATACCCTGTGTGCCACCAATTCAACAGCCACAAGGTTTACAAGCAGTTCTAAGATAAATGCAAAGAAAACTGTTCTCCACAAGATTTAAAATGGTACAAGTAAAGAAAGAAGGAGTTCTTAAATGCCTGGATCTTTGCTAACATAGTTGTTTATGATCAGAACTGTGCAGTTAAGTAGGATTGTTTTAAACTAGCATTAAACAATCATCGAGCTGGCTGCTTGAAAACAACTTTTCCAGGTGTTCAATTGTGATGGAATTTTTATCAATGGTTTTGCTGACTGTTAATTCCCTCTTTCAATTGCTTTTTGCAAACAGCATTAATTTATTTTAAGATTTTGATTGCCTTTTCAAAGTCTGGATCAGTAATGACAGACCAAGGTTAAAGGCTTTTCAAGTATGGCTTTTCACAATGAAACTTTGTATGGTTTTCCATCCATTTTTCCACAAAGAGAAGTAAAATTGCTGCAAACAGGTTTTTAACTTAGTTTGCTCTGTTATTCAATTAGAGTTTTAAATTTAGTTTGGTTTGCAAACCAGTCTGAATTAATTTATTGCAAAATTATTGTTTTTGCTTCAAATCATGTTATCATGTTTGTCGAAAACAGTTTCAAAATAAAACATGTGAATCAAAATGGACTATATTTTGACGTTAAGTTTTATTTATATTTAGAAATTTAGTACTGTATTTTATTGCCTTTTTTTGCCTTAATTCAGCTGTCATGAAGTTCTTCAAGAAGTTCTTCTGTCGCTTCTTCAAAATGTTTTCTCTACTCACCATCTATCAGCCGATAGACCACTAGTAAAGTAGCCAGTCAGAATGTGAGATTTGCAATAGACCACTTGGCAAGTAGAGTTTGACTGTTGGGTGATAGACAGTGAGTAGCGAAGCTGCTGATGTTTTTGAACAAAAAAACATAACAGATCTTCCAACACTCATTTTCATTACTTTAAATTCAATGGTAGTAGACTAGTTTGTTTCTACTAAAACAGTTACTAGACTATTCTCTATTTTCTATAAATCTAAAAGTCAACTTGTTACTTCCCACCTTGTTGAGTACTGCCCCATAGAAAGCTCCACCTCATAGTCTAAATGTTACACATAGACCCAGCTCTGCAGGTCCCCTCTGTCTGACTGTAAAATCATAGACCCAGCTCTGCTGGTCCCCTCTGTCTGACTGTAAAATCATAGACCCAGCTCTGCAGGTCCCCTCTGTCTGACTGTAAAATCATAGACCCAGCTCTGCTGGTCCCCTCTGTCTGACTGTAAAATCATAGACCCAGCTCTGCAGGTCCCCTCTGTCTGACTGTAAAATCATAGACCCAGCTCTGCAGGTATATCCTCAGTTTGACTGTAGGTCTGTGGTCTTTCCTAACTTGCTGTGATTTGAATATATCTTGAAGGTCAAAGAAGGAATATGGTCAGAATCTGCAGCTTATGCACCAGCTCTTGCAGCAGTAAGGGAGATGTTTTCTGTTGAAACCCCATGCATTCAAAGCACAACTAACAATCGTACTTTGATGCTGAACGCTGCTGAGCTGTCCGATATTTAAATGCATAATGCATAACTATGTGCTCATTAAGATTATCTTCAATGATCAATTGCAAGAAGGCTTACAAATTTACAAACTAGAGTTAATGGAATGGCTAACAACTACAAATCAATATCTTGACTCTCTTAATTTTTGCCCTGTTTAGTAAGTCAACAATGTTCATTTGATGCATGATGTAATGTTCAACACTTTTGAGTTGATGTTGGCACTTGCAAAAGTTTACTGACTTGTAACAATAATAAATCATTCAGTTGAAGCTAGTTGTTAAAGGAAAATAGGAGATAAGCTAGTTTGATAATTCATTCAAATATAACTATGGTGCTAGTCCGGAATAATTGTACCAATTATTTTTTTAGATATAATTATTATGTTTATAAGGAAAATAATTGTTATTGCAGTTTTTAATTTTTCTAACCAATTATGTTTTGAAAAACTGATCAATGGGCAAAAACATTAAAAATATTTTTGTTAGTATATTATAAATGAGTACCTGCAACTTGCTCTAAATTCAGGCGGGACTTGCCTAAAAAGTATCAATACAACTGCATTGAACATTTCCTCATTTTGTAGAATGTATTTTGTTACCTTTAAAATCTGAGTGAGCTTTTATTTTGTGTGTGATTTATTTCTGATTAGTGTGTTATTGTGACATGCTGCTTAGTGTACAAGCATGTATAAATAATGTACATTATATATATAGTGAAATGAAGTTCCACAAGTAAAATTTTCGTCTAATCTTTAAAGAAACTGCATTGTTGTTTAATACAAGCTTTTAAATACTGCAACTAACTGTTGCTAGCTGACCTATTAATGATAACTTCATAACATGTGCATCTGTTCATTGTTGTTTCACTGAAGGATCAAACTACTAAAAAAGAGTTTTTCATGAGCAAGTGGGCATTGTTGTCAGAGAGAGGGCACCACAGAGTTTGAAGACTTTACAGAAACAAATTATCTTTGAAGTTTTATCAAATTATCTCACAGATTTTTTGCATCATGCAGAAAATGAAAATGAATAGTATTATTTACTAAATTCCCATTTTTTAGGATCAGACCAATTTGCAGAAAAATCTGATAGTTTATAATGATCTAGTATTTTTTATTGTCCGTTAGCTTCACTCCGTTCATTGCAGTCGTTGCTTCTCTCTTGCAATCAATTCCCATTCTCTGTTGTATACTCCAACACATGATCAAGATTAGATGACTATTAGATTTGTCTGTTAGTCTTTTGTGACATGCAATCAAGTGTGTGAACCAACAAAAAATATGTTGAAGCTTTGGCATTTCAAGAAAACATTTATACTATATTATATATAATATCTATAATTAATGTATTAATTAAACATACTTTTCTTAGAAGCAACGGAGCTTTTTAAAGCTAAGATCATTTATCATACAACTCAACACACCTGTATGCTTTCTTCATACCACTCATGAATCAGACTTCAACAGTTACCAGGGGCTGGTTGTTGGAAAGCCAATTAACTTTAAACCAGGATTAACTCTTGACAAAACTTATTGGTTGTCTTGGTAATTAACCCTGGATAATTAGGGCTAATTGTCTTTTGAACAACTGGGCCCAGCATACTTAAGGATACTGTATCCTCTGCTCGACAATATTAGCTGAACATTTTGTTTAATATTGTTACAAGTGCATTCTGCTTCTAATTTGTAAGTCTCTGTTGTTTTAGATATTATGCAATTGGGGAAATGCTGGTCTCAACAAAGGAAGAAGTAGCTATTGCACAGCAGTCACTTATTGAGGCAAGTAAAAACTTGTTTTATTTTATAACATAACTGTTACTAGTAAGAGTAACAAGGTACTATAAGTTTCATACAAGTGACATACGTGCTGTATTTGTAAAGCAAGCTGACAGTATAAGTTCACTACTCACTACTCAAGTGCTGTATATGTATCGAGCATGAAAGTTTGTTTCCAGTTCCATATAATTAATGTATACAGTGTTCAGTTACCATATTGGAACTATTATTTTGAAAGCAAATCGAAGCTTTCGACGCCATCATGGCGTACATTCAGCAATGATAATAACTAAAAGTTGTAGATCTATATGAATTTGGCAAAATGCAAAGTAGGCTATCTTCAATCTTATAATTTGTAGGAGCAATAAGGTATTGTAAGTTTTGTACAAATTTATGTGACCTTGTGCTGATGTGTTCATGTTAACAGTTAACCCGGTAGTGTCTGCCTCATACTTCACAAAGCTTTCATTTGCTATTATCAATGTAAGACATTAAATTTTGTTAGTGTTTCCATTGATGCCTTCTGGATTAAAATGCGTTTTTTACAACTGGTTTGATATTTTGTATTAAAGTCTTCAGGTATTGACAATTTAAATTGCCTTCTCAGGAGCAACAAAAAAGCAAGAAGTGTCAAGATTTAGTTGATGAAATCAAGCAGCAAATTACAAAATCTGGAAACAAGTCTGCAGTAAGTTCAGGCACTTGTTCACTTTCATAACAAAATACTCAGTTCTGTAATTATATCCTTTTAATCCATTCCTGTACACAACCCTGTGAGTGTGTTAGTCAGGGTGAAGGATCGGCCAGAAGATCTGAAATGTCAAACCACAGAACAATTTTGTGTGAAACAACTGTAATATAATTGAATTCACCATGGTTCAAACAAAATGGCATATTAAGTAATGCTTCAGAAACTGGTAGCTGGACATGAAAAATTCTTTAATAGCAATTTTGATGTACATGAAGACAATGTAAAGTGTTCAAAAAACATTTCATTGTTTTATATTGCTCCAGATGTTGCGAGATGTACAAGTAGCAAATTTGAAATAGTTTGTGTATATGCTGGTTCATAACTAACAACTGGTAAAGCACAGTGAACAGAACTTTGCAGTGTCGTAAACAGCGCAGGTCAAAGCTTTAGATCCTGTTGATATAAGCCAAGCTTTCTAAAGCAAAATTACAAAGTGGTGTATTTATATAGTGCCTTTAAATACAGTGCTCATACAGTTTTACCCCCAGGGGGGCTGAAAGCACAAAAAAGAGATCTCAGGCATCTGCTTCAAAGCAGTCCCTGTGTGCTGGTACTCATTTTGCAGACCCCAGAAGGATTTATTTAAAACTGATTTGACCCTAGCTGGAAAGAAGGTCAACTGAGTACTCAACCCTTGACCAGGTTGGGGGTCGAACTGAGGACCTCAGAATTGGGGACTGTGATCTCACTGCTGCAACAACCCCTCCACTCTAAACAACTGCCCAAACCGGGTTTATCATCACAGACTGTATGAGCTCATCCATTTGTTAGTTATTTACACTTGAGTTTAGATGGTCACATGACACATGGTAGTACCAAAAATTTACTTTTTTTAGGCATTTTATTATCGATGTCCAGACAACAACATGATCATTATTATTAAGATGAACCAACACAGTCCTGAAAATGTTCAACATATAGGTTATCTTTCTAGAAGTTGATGTAGTACTTGAGTAACTAACTAAGACTCAGTGACTTGGTGACACATTTTACTTCTTTTCTAAAGATCAAACTAATAGAGAAGATTATCCAGAAAGAAGAGAAAAAAGAATCAAAATTGCAACCAAATGGAGTGATTCCAGCAAGTCAGAAGGTAAACTTGTTTGTTGTTGACATCCGTACGTTCTTATATGAAAGCAAATCTATGTTTCTGTAGCTTAAATTATAATTATAAATTTTTTTTAAAAAGACTTTTAAAAAAACAATTTTTAGAAACACACTGTCAACAGTGAAGTGGTTGAGGGTCTTCAAATGGTAATCCTATGGTCACATGAATTCAAACCCTATTTAGGCCACTGTGTTGTGTTCTTGGACATTATCCAACTTGTTCCAGTCAACTCAGCTGTATAAATGAGTACCATCTTCTGCAAGTGGCTAGCCTGCGATAGATTAGTGCCCTGTCCAGGGGGATTTAAAGACTCTTTTCGGCTTAATACAGTCTGTGGAAACCAGGGAAAAGCACTGGACTAAAATGCCACTTTTGTTCAAGACAGAATTTAGAAACGCTAATCTTACAAATAAACCAGAGTGTAACTGCATGATGAAACATTCCAAGAGAGAACTTTGGGTGCAAGAATCTTTAATATTCTCTATCAGTAGAAATTCTTCGAGTGTTTCAAAAAATCATAAGTGACTTTTGACCAAGCTCTCAACTCTTCCTATATTATCTGTACATTATCTCTTCACGTCCTTTGGGGGAACTTTGCATTTTGAATAAAGTCACTTACGTTGCTTTTGCATTAGGCTCTCAAAGTTATTGTTGGTGATGGCTTTTGCTGCAATTTGTATAGATTGATAATAAGCTACAAAATCCAAATAATCATGCATTTTGATAGACATAAACCGATTTACTTAAGTTTTTCAAATTACCTTTAATGTGCAGTTTAGTTGTATCAAACCAAGAATACCAAAGCATAAGCCTGATAACGTACATACATATATATATATACTCATGCTGTGTGTGTACAGTAATTCATTGATCATTATTTATGTTCCCATTCTCATAGGGTGGCAGAACAACAAGTAGCAGCAGTGTTGATGGGAATGACTTGAAATTGTCTTGCACTCTGTGTGCAGAGAAGATACCGTAAGAAAACACCATTTTCAAGGGCATTAATCAAGACTCCTAATTTTTTATTGGCTACTAAAAATGCTAATTGATATGAATTATTCAGTACTTAAAGAAAATAATCACAAACCGTCTTTACTTTGAAAGTTTGTTATATAATTTGTTATTCACTGTAAACACAACTAAAATGAAATAATATTATTCTCCAAGCAAGTTCAAAAGATAAATTTTTGGGAATGGTGGGAACTTTTGTTATGCTTTCAATTTCTTCCTTTCGTAAATTTGTTTATTTGTCATTATTCAAATAGATGTATTAATCTTTATTAAATCATAGGGTTAATGAGCTCTCGGACCACTCAAAAATCTGCTCATCACAAGCCAAGTCTAAACCACCTAAAACGTAAGTATCAATTCATGGCGTCATTGCTGCTGAATGATGAGACTTCGAAACTGGACCTAGAAACCACGGACGTTTTTGACATTTAGGTTAATCTTGGTTTTGTAAAAATTGATACTCCTCTCCTGTCATTAAGTAGTGACATTTGATATTTTGCAGTCAACTTCAGAGTTGATAGTTTTAAATAATTGCCATCTATGATTTGGATAAAACTTCTGACAGCATTTATCAATTTACAGGCGAGGAGCACTGTTCGTGTGCTCTGGTTCGTTCATTAATAAGTAAGGATCCTGCACTCGCTATTGGCCACTCATCTGTGAAAGGAGAAAAACGGCATCTCGCTTTAGCTCGAATTAAGCAGATGAAGTTATGAAAACAACTGAGGAAGAAACTCTTCTAAACAAAACAGGCCTGATTGGTTAATACTAATTGAAAAAACTATTATTCCCGTCAGCGTCAGTGACTAGTGAAAGATTCTTACCGGGCTGTGATATGGTTCTGTAAATGACACCACGAGTCATTTCAACTGTAGGAGATAATTGTTGTTTTTTACCAGTATAGTTGATCCATATAAAGTTACTTGTGCCTGAAGATTTTCCAAGATCCTTGTTAAGGTATTTCTTGATGTATATCTCCCAGCTGACAAATAACTTTCATAGCATAGCATTATTGATTACTAGGCCACCAACTCCATCCCCTGACATGTTCAGAGTAACGGTGACTTGTTCAGAGGCAGATGAAAAGAATGCCACCTTCACTGTTGTAACCAAGGTTTGTTGTTTAGATATTAGAGATCGCCATTGCCACTTACGTTGCTAACGTAATTCATGACAGAAAAGGTTTTTAAAGTACCGATTTGAAAGTTTAGATATAGATTATTGATGTTTTGTAAATAAATGCAACTTTTTAAGTGTTTAGGTTTTTGTCTAGGATTTCGCTATTAAACTTTCATGACTAGTCAGGATTCTGTATCACTTTCGAAGCTGTCCATGAAAACCCCAAAAATCATTTTGTGATTAAAGCATTGTCCTACTTTTGAACGTCATACAATGAAATTTGGGATCAATAGAAATACTAGGTATGAACAAAAAAATATAGTCAGTGCTTTCATTGCTATTCTTTTATACCTAGTGTTTTTGGTGACCCCAAGTTTTCATTTCTTGAGGAGCTATCAACCCTAATAACTATCAAAAATGTATGTTATAGGTTTTTTAAGTGGCTGCACAACCTAGTTAATACACGCTTTAAAGATTTGTTCCGTCCGCCTTGTGCCAAAACAACTTAGTATCATGGCTCCTTTAGGTTCTGTGGTACGAAAATATGCAATACCCTTCTGCTGGACCAAGGGAGGACACATGATTTAACAAAATTCAAGTCTGGCGTTTAAGATCTCACTAATTGACTTAAACTTATATAAATACTGTTTATATATGCATGTTTGTTTTTCTTTAATTATTCTGTTGCATTAAAATCATTTATAGGAAAACGTATTTTGTCTATAAGTTACTCCAAACAAAGCCTCATTCAAACCAGCTTTTAAATAAAATGAACAGGCTTGTAAAAGAAGAAAGTAAGAGTCCTGCCCCTTGAAATAATTATGTGTCACGTGCTAAATTGTTGGTACAATAATAATACAAACGTTGTTTGTCCCCAGACCAATATGTCTGATTATGAACACACCCTGTATGAGGTGCACAGGAGTGAGACAGATTTCGAGTGGCTGCGAAAAGCGCTTGAGGAGTCTTGTCCCGAGAGAGTCATACCAAGACTGCTATCACACGCCTCACTAAATGGTAAATGATAACAACAATCAAACAATAATTATTTTCTTCAAAGAGGTTACAATAATATGTATTACATGGTTAGCCTTATTCACAAGTAGATGTGTCTTATCTAGGTGGATCAGTCAGTTTGTAATAACTTGTTCAAGATTAACAAAAAGTAAATTAGTTTTAATAAATAAATTATTAGAGGATGTTACGTGGACGTGCTGAAAGTATCCCTCACGATTGAGCGAAGCCAAACGATGAAATTCTTACATAAAAAACAACTTTTTTATAGAACTAGCTGCGCGTCTCTTGTCATGTTAGTAACCATGGCGACAGCAATCTCCTCACACGTAAATAAATTAACTTAAGATATTCACAGGTGAGGATGTTACTTTTTAATGTACGGAAGATTCCTGATATTTTCTCAGTATCTATAAATAAGTTTACCTAATTCATAGATAAGAACAGTAGCATTTATATAAAAGAACAAATTTTTGAGCAACATGTACTACCTCTTTCGCACGTGGTTAATAAGATTTATATTTTTATAACACCATACATTTTGTGCCCTTAGCACAAACGGCCTTTTGGTGTACCCGAGGTTTTCCAAAAGTCTTGCTGATCTAGAAGTGAACAGGTCTCGCTCTGACTGCAAGTTTAGACTTGCTAATCGTTCCAGTTATGTTCTTTTCCAGGGAAAGCAAGAGAGCTACAAAGATTTCTGCAAAGAATTCTTGCTCACAAGGTGGTTGTTCATTTGAGTCATTGTTCTTAGTGAATCAGCTATTTCTTGATTTTTTATTTTGATTTTTTTATCATTTCGTCAGCTGAAGTTTCAAAGCATGTACTTGTATACTTCAAATATGCTAAGTTTCCCCATGGGCCAAACTTTCTCCACTAGCTAGAAATCGAGCAAATACGACCAAGAAATAGAAGATTTGATATAACGATACTTTTTGTCTCATGATTATGGTGAAATGAGTCGTTTTCCCATAGATCTCCCAGAAAGAAAGGAATGATCCTTTTAAAAAACGTTATTCACCGCACCGAAACAGAAGCGTTTTATGAAGCTGTAACGATTTTGAGTTTGTTATACTGATTGGAATCACAATAATTGTGTTTTTCTCAGATCCTGAAGCATCATGCTTTGCTTAAAATGTTTCTAACAGGATCTAACGAGGTAAGTTGGTCTTGTGTTGCAATATCATTTTTATTTGTTTTGTATCCCACTGATATAGGCTCTTTAAGTACAGCTACTTTGTTCCAGTTAACGAACCACAGCATATTTTTGGAGGAAGAGGGTAAAAACACTTTGTTGAAGGGGAACGGTAAAAAGCATTTTATTTTTGAGGGAGAGGGGGTAAAAACACTTTAAGTTGGAAGGGGAGGGGTAAGCTTTATTTTGAGGGTGAGGGGGTAAAAAACACTTTATGTTGGAGGGGGATGGGTAAAAGCACTTTATTTCGGAGGGAGAGGGGGGTAAAACAATTTTGGTTGGAGGGGGAGGAGTTACCGCACTTTATTTTAGAGGGTGAGGGGGAAAAACCTTTTGTGTTGATTTAAGTAAACACTATATGTATTACTAAACAAAAGCTATGTATCGATCCTCTCTATTTATTGCCCTTGTTCAAGATTTAAATTGTCGTTCAAGCTGCGTTACCAAATTAGGAAGCAGTCTGTAACATGCATACCGTCTTTTAGAAAGTTTTCCTCTGTGGCACCTCAATTTTTATAGAAGTTTGAAGGTGGTTTACCCTGATGAAGCAATTTCTTATCAACACAGGATGTCCGGAAAGCTAGTGACGACTTGGACAAGCGGCAGAGAAAGATGTCTGCAACAGTAAAACGCAAGCCCAACAGAAAAGTGTGTGATGAGAATGTTGCCCTGGTTAAATGTCAGGTAATGAAACTACGGTGCATTACGTGTTGAACTGTCTTATGGTACTGATAAATGTTGGTTGGGTGCAGCTAACGCTTGTGTGAGAAAATGATGGTAATTCCACCCCGCATCGTTCTCCTTTTCCCAAGAAATGAACAATTACTGTACACACTGACTGGAATCTTGAGCGAGGCCTCAGCAAAAACACACATCCTTTTTTTTGACGTAATTTCTTTAGATACCCTTTTGAAAATAATTATTAAACAATTGATGTTGTTTTTTAAGATTTTTGATAATACTCCAAACACAATGAAATAAAAACTAAAAAAACACTACTTAACAGTTCGCTTTTAGAAGTGTCAGGAGTTAGTAGTCACTTTATTATTAACAAGAATCGCTTGTTTGAGATTGCTCCTGTTCTCTCAGTCGTGGGCCAGTAGTCTTGTAACTGTAAAGTTCGAATTCATAGAAACCGCTTTTTTACAACTGAAAGACTCATCAAATACAACTGGTATAGCTGACAGTGGCATATAATAATATTAATTGTAACTTCAAGTAACGCCTTGCCACTGAAAATGGAGAATAATCCAAGTTTCGCCCTTCTACGGAATCACAATTATTCCGTTAACTCCATCACTCAAAGGAAAAAGAAAGGAGTGGGTTTGGAGGTTCCTTGTTGATGGTGTAGATCCGTTAAATTCAAATTATTCCCAATTCCCGACTCAGGGGGTCTTGCTTGAAGCTTTACACTGAAAGACTCTATCTCTAAAGAGATTTGTCTCACTAACCAGATGAGTAATGATCACCGTCCTCTTTGAAAGTTTCAGATTATTGAATAGTTTGACGAGTATAGCAGGACTGATCAACAGAGTTGTGGGCAGAGTGTTTCTTCCCTTTTTGATTTTCATGACTAGAATCAAGTTGTACTCATGTTCTTAAGACTTACGGGTTTGTTGTTCATGGTTTATAATGTCTTATAGAGATACTTGGAGAGCTTCGGTACAAACTTGGAAGGCCTGATCAAACAGTTGGCTGAAAAACTCAGCACCAAGTCTGCAGGTTTGTGCGATACGAATAGAAGAGACACCTTAAGTTCCTATAAAGCTTATGTTTTTAAGTTCCGACATTGGGTGTCAAAGATATTGTGACGTGGTTGTATGTGGCTTTTTTCTTAAAAATTCAAATGACGAGCGGTTCTATATTTTGTCTCAACTCTGAGTTTACCATTACCAGAGTTCAATCTAAAATTAGGTGGTTCAAAGTAGTCAAGTTCTTCTTTCGGCGGTGAGAATGAAGCCAAAATAATTAAGTGTCTGACAGCTTACATATTTTTTTGTATGGATTTCGTTTATTTTTTAAACAAACGAATATATAAATAAGTAGTTTACGGACATGAACTATAGTAATACATGACAAATTACTGAGACTGCAATCTACAATTTTAGATATGAAGTAAGAATAAAGGATCGGCCAATGCTTGTTGGTGTTGGCTAAAGAGAGATAATAACTACAGATAAACTTAAGGTACTTCTTTTAATGCTATAGGCGGATTTCAGCTGACGTATTGTTTTAAAAAAACCTTTTTAAATCTAAACACCTTCGGAACCTTAAACAGAGAAGCCTTTGTCTCAAGCCACCAACAAATAACAGTCGACTCATTGTCTCAATGACTGAAACTCGCTTTTTGTCAGCGTGTTTGTGGTGGAGCCAAATCTTGAGTGTGCGCTGGTATTAAAATGTAGTTTTATCTTTTTAGCAGAGGGAGTTGGACACTGGTTCAAGGCAATTGCCGAAGGGGAGCCAACTGAAACATATCTAAAGGTTAGAAGTGACATTATTTCTTTCCAGTTGTGCAGTTTGGCTTGAGGTGTAATTTGCTCGCTCCATCTGTTCAACCATCCATTTGATTTTTTCTATTCCTTATAACATAGAGGGAAAAATTACTTCGATTTGATCGGGTATCAACGGGGGCATTTACTCGTCGCTGATTTGGCGCCAAACCTTTCCAAAGACTTTCCAAAAAATTTCAAAAATCTGAAAATTTTCGAAAACGTTTTTAGCCATTCACGAAAGTTTTCGAAATTTTGCGAATATTTCCGAACATATCCGAATATCTCCGAAGATATTCCGAAAACTTTTAAAAATCATAAAACTTGCGATAACCGAAGTTTTTCCCAAAGTTTTTAAAAATCATAAGAATGCCATAGAAACGTTTTTAATCCGTTTTCAAAGATTTCCGAACATTTCCTGAGATTTAGAAGGCTTTCAAACTCAAAAAAAACAGAATGAATGAAATTAGTTTAATTTGTAAACAACGCTTTGTAAAACTACGGTTTAACGGGTACCGCGAAAATGAAGAATTTTGCTCTCGATGTCATAAACGTGTAATAGGACGGTTGCTCATAAGATTTAGGGTAACTTTCACTTGAACCTTTTGTGAAATTTATCCTAAATTTTACTATTCATATACTTCACAAAACCTAAGGCTTAAATAAATTCACTCGCTTTCATACGAAACAAACCTAACAGTGGTTTGCTTTATTCTTCTGAAACGAAGAATCTGTGATAAAGAGAAGTTTGACCTTTTTTTATTTCAGCTCAGATGCAGCATTAAGCGTCCTTTTTTCTCTTTTAGAATGCTTCAGCGGCACTTGGTAAAATATGCGATGAGCTGGACACTGATAATAGGGTAAGACACTCTGCCTGCCCAGTGGAACTTTGTACTTCCTCTTAGTGTGAAAATGAGCCTATTAAACGATGGGCTGAAGACGTGCTGCTACGATTAAGAAAACTAAACCGGCTTAGATCTTTTTACTCTTGCATGTGAGACGACGGAAGCAAAACCTCCAGTTAGGGATTATAAGTGTCATGTTTTTTTGTTACCCTGCAAGAGCTACTAACTGTTTATGTTAAATAACTATATTACAGCAAAACATCCGCATAGGAGAACAAGTGGATTAAGAACGCTCAGGCTGAAATTTGGTTAAAAAGTACCATAGAGATAAGAACAACATTCAGCCTGAAAAATGAAAATTGTTCACATATCTAAAAGTTCTATACTGTTTATTTTTAAAAACTGATTGTTTCACTGCATTTATAGGAATTTTCAGGGTACATTGTTTTTGGACTTTGCTAAACAAAACTTTGTAGCAAAATAGATGTTACCTTCTGACTGCCTTAATTTAGTTTTAGAAGCAATTTTTAGAACACCTTAAAAGCACCTTCGGGAGATTTGCAGAATGGCTAAACTAGCTAGAAAGATAAACTACAGTTTGTGTTACTCAAAGCATCATCGTCATCAGATGTTTTTTGGTTTCAGCAAAGTGGAGATGAAAAACTGATTGTAAGTGATCTTGAAAGCGTTTTGGAGTACACAAGAAGTGCGTTGGTGAGTGTTTTCAGTCGTCGTAATTACCAGTTATGCTTTCTGCTATCGGAAAATCAGTTTAACATTTCGAGCAGAGTTGTTTCTTTTGACACTTGAACAGGAGAGATACAGAAATAGAACAGCCTTGATGGTATAGTAACGTGGTCAAAGATACTAGTAGATGCATTAAGAAGTCATTCATTTAATTAGGAATTATTGGTGTATCTTTGTTTTTATAACTATTAAACCAAATTTCACGCTCTAATCAGAAAGAGGCAACAGGGTAACTAAACCATTTGGGTTCTATTAGTCTCTGTATGTGCTACAGATAACATGGTGGTCAAACTAACCACCAACGATTGAGTCAATCGGTAAAACTAAAAGGAAGACTTACAAGTCAAGATACATAGTACGATTGTCCTTCAACCCACTCCAGTCCTGTCTGTACCAACGGCATGTATACTAAGTTTACACCCCTGGCATAAAAGGAAAATTGGTGTAAAAAACCTCTTGAATGCAAGGCCACATTACTCTCAATTTCACGGTATGGCCAAAAGCTTTACGCATGCGCACAACCGTTTCACCTGAGTAATACAAAGCAAGTGGACAAAGCAACCGTGGACAACTGTTTCGTCCTAGTTAGAAGGACTCATCAGCACGGTAAGCCTGTAGAACACGGGCAAAGAGCTGCAATGGCTGACTTCATCCCTGGTATTAATAGGGCTCAGGTATTTTGTTGATATTTTCAGTCAGTTCTATAAGAGTTTGCTGAGAAATGTGTGTAGTATGTTTATACAGATTTTTGTTGTTTCTAGAGGCTAATTCAGCGTGTTGAAGTTGCTGTTGATAACTTCTTGTACTGGGACGAAGAAGTAAAAACGTATGAACAAATGAAGGTAAATGTTTTCTTGTACATGATATTCACTAGAAAAGGACACTTGAATGGTTGAGAACCTTTGTATGTCGCTTGAGTTTTATAGTCAGAACCAACTTTTGCTGAATTTTAACGCTCGCGATGTTTTACTTTCACGAAAAATGCAATTTAGTGCACTAGTCTACATTCGTGAGATTCTGGTCTTCCTAACTTGACTCCTTCACCCATAAATGGACCCTCCCCCATCCCTTCCTCATTGATTACCTCGTCTGTAATGCGCCCATTTTTGTCACAACAGGACACGGGGGCAGATATTCCTGAGGCGAGCAACCATCAAATGACACAAAAGTGGGCAGAAGTGAGTATTTGGGGATAAAATTGTAATCGAGACTGACTTTCAATACTGCAATCAATCTTTCTTCAGTTTTAACATTAAAGCCTGCTTTGAAAATAATCCGTGAAGATGAATCAAGAGATTAGAGCCAATCAAATAGAACAGCATCTTTTTTATTTAAAACGTTAAACGTTTTTTAAGAGCCTGGATTTCATTATTTAAACCCTATTTTTAGAAAAAATCTGAACTTTGATTACTAATTACACCAAGGCGAACTCAAGCTGTGCTGAAGCAAAGGCCAAGCTAGAGATGATGTGTCAAGATCTCTCCAACGAGCTTGACCATTTCGATTTGAGGAAGGAAAAGGAGCTCAGAGAAATTCTGATGGAGTACTCAGATTTAAGATCAGAGCATTTCGAGAAGGTAAAAACGTCGTCATATCTTTTCAGGTTCATAATAAAAACATAGAGTAATCCTAAAGCGGAAGCAAAAACTTATTTGGGAGGCACTGTGGAAATTGTAACAGTTCGTATAAATTCTGAAGTTCCCGTTCCAAAATTGCTTTTGTTAGCAAGAAAATTATGGAGGGGAGGTTATGCCACCTCAACCAACTTATTAGGGGCACCAGTGCCCTCCCTTCCCTGTCATTGCTTTGACATTCTTTCTTTGTCCTCTTGAATTAAAATAGCGGTTTCTTCTCGGGTTCAATTTTAGTTGTGTAACCAATATTTAAGTCTCTGCTTTTCACGTGTTCGGAAACCCAACGAAACACTAGCCAGAGTTAATATTACTTCTATGACGAGACAAGCTATCATCGGAAAATAATTGTAACGGTTCGTATAAATTCTGAAGTTCCCGTTCAAAAATTGCTTTTGTTAGCAAGAAAATTATGGAGGGGAGGCTAGGCCACCTCAACAGACTTATTTCTTCATATGATTTTTAGTTTGCATTTTCACTGTTGCAAAAAGAGTGATTTC
>JAOBAT010061474.1:0-25269 GCA_026413305.1 Hydrozoanthus tunicans | reverse complement strand
GTCGATCTTCTTCTGACTCCGAGGGTTTTTCTCCGGGTTCTCCGGTTTTCCTCCCTCCACAAAATCGACTGTCACGCGCTCCGAGATCTGTGCTGTCGAGCGATTAAACAAAAGCCACTGGCTTGGGAGAATGGCCAACCACTCCCAGTGTAACGACGATAAATAAAGTTAGTTTAGTTTAGTAGAAACAATAATCGTTCTCTGAATTTGTTTTAGTCATACTGAACTTTATATTCATCATATTTAACCTGTCAAAAAATGTTCTTTCTGATCAAAAAGTACTTTCGACCCTACAAAATATGCGTTATGTGAACTGATGATATAGGTTGATTGCTTAGGGTCGTGCATTTTTTACCAAGCCCCTTTCTCCCCCCCCCTCAAAAAAAAGCTTATGCAATCAAATTTTTGTGGCTATTGTCTGCTATGCGATAGAAATTATTTCACCGTGTTGAGTGAAGAGTGAGTGAAAGAGTGATGTTCGCTGTTCGATCGATAGCTACCCGATTGGCCTCGATACGTGAAATCCAGTATCTGCAACATGGCGGCTACAAGTAGTGGTTTTTCGGTCGTCTCTTCGATCAGAAGTCTTGAAGCTTTTTTTATAAGAACCAGTAAACTTGGCCCAGGCTGTATGTTCTTAATTTTTAGCGACTTGAGCCTCAAATTGCTCTCAATTTGTTCTTATTTCTATGTGTGGTTAAAGTCGAAAAAACTTCAATACATGCATTTGAAAACGGATTGCTTGGCGGGTGTATTCTGGATCAATTCATCCCCTGATTCATTTTCCCGAGACGATTTCCACTGGCTATCCAAGGTTCGGTTTCATATTCAAACTTAAGATTACCTTGGTCAAATTACTTCTTTCAGATTTCCGCTGTATTAGCGAACATTACAACTTAATTACTCTCAACTTCTGTGCCGGACGGGGGATGGGGGCAACAAAGTTATTGGGCAGCCAGTACCCCCCCCCCCGCCCCCCTTCCCGGTTCTGCCGTCCATGCGTTGTAATTTACTTTTAGCAACAAATAAATATACTTGAACTTGAACTTACGAAGATTTTGTAAGTACGTCAAATATAACCCTGTCTTTATGTGATTGTCAAGCGTGAGTGATCTTCCAAGTGCTCAATCTATTAAACTTGACTCCATCATATAGGTTTCACTTTCAAATAAAGAAAAAGTTGTAATCATTCAAAGTCCGGCGGAAAGAAAAAATCATACTTTTCCTGTTTCAATTGAGGTGCAGAGTGGCAGAATTCAAAAGTCACTGTGTACCTACCGAAATTGAAATGAAATAAGTGATTTAGTATATACCAGCAAGGCGACTGATCTGCAAAATTTTATGTAAAATAAAGCATGTAATTTAGTATATACCAGCAAGGTGACTGATCTACAAAATTTTCCTTTCAAAATCAAAAAATGGTTTGAAAAAAATTTACCTTTGTTTGTTTAAAAACAAATGTAAAAATAAAGCTTGGTTAACCTGAAATGCGTATAAACCAAATTTTGTTGCCTTCTTGGTGTTTTGGGAGAAATGGCATGTCCTTTTTTTCAATATCTGAACGCCTGTTTGTATATAGGTGCCGTATTGTCTCACGTCTACTATTTCTAAACCAATCAAATCGCTCGTAGCCGACTTATCAATCATGGTCCAAGCCTTGGCGTCGCTTTGATACTCAAAATCCAAACTCATGTTTGGCAATGCAATCGTTTTAAAGTAGATTTTTTTCAATCATTACTTTTTTTACTTTTGTAAATACGGCGAAAAAAAATATAGTCTTTTTTTCGTGGATTGACCAAAATACTGACGCCAAATTGGCCTGCTGCATTGGATCTTTGTTCATGATAAGCCGATTAACCAATAAAGTGGATGGATTGGCGCAGCGATAAGAACTCTGCCCCCCAACCCCAAGGTCCCCGGTTTGATCCCTGGACAGATTTTTAGGTGACCCTCTTTCCGGCTAACGGTCCACTCAGCTTTCCACCCTTCCGGGGTCGGTAAAATGAATAAACGCTTTTTTATAAGAACAACTTTATAAAGACAACGAGCCTCAGATTGGTCAACAAGTTAAGAACAAGCTGAGGCTCGGGGCTCGATCGAGCAATCTTTTTTAGCTTTACAAAAAATGATTCGCAATTTTTTTTTCTTTTAATCATTGCTTCAAATTAAACACTACCCTAAAAGTTCTTCCTTTGGGAAACTGATCTTTACTGTTTTTCGATCCAGAGAACGACTCCCAAAAATGCTTCGTTCAAGTGTCTCGTCAGATAATAATCTTTATTCGTGAACGCATAATCAAAAGGTTTTCTATTCGTACCAATACTTTTTTAAAAAATGAAAAGCTTCACAGTTTCAACAATTTCACGAGAAAAATCCACTAGGTTCGATAGTTTGGTTCGCCCTCAATATGTATACACCCAAAGCGCGTTTTGTGGTTACTTTTTCTCATGTTTCTTACGATATTTCCGTCCTGATGATTTGAATGTACAAAATCGGTTCGCTTATAACACAGATAATGGTATGAAAGAGAATCACCTTGAATATTTTGAGATTTTCTGAGAGAATTTCAATTAATCAAGTTAAATTTTAGTTTTTAAAGATTGGTATTTTTAGAGAGAATTTTGAGTTTGATACTTTTTTAAGGAAAATTTAAAAATTAATTTTAATTTGAAAGTTAATATTTGATATGAATTCGCCAAACCGTTCTCAAACCAATGTTATACTAGTTCCTCAACAGGGAGACATTTTGATAATTTTACTTTCTTACTTATCCAACAACATTTTGGGTGTATCAGGGTCTTAGAACGACTTTGGCATCATGAATTGTCTTTCGGTTTCGCTAGACGTCTTTCTTGGCAAGCCATTTGTTTTTAAGTACTTGACGTAAAAAGACCCTTAGCTGCACTTAGGGGCGATGTGATAAACATTGTTGTAAATAGGTAATCACGCAACTTCGAGTTCAATTTGGAAATAATTTGAACGAGTGGGTTTTCAAAAGTATCAAAGTCGAGTGTACACAAAAGAACATGGTGAACAGATATGTAGAAAGTTTAACGATGACACGATATACTTTTTTAAGTCTTTAATTTCTTAGAAATTGAAAGACAGTGATGAACTGTTTCGTATTACCAGAATTGGAAAATTTTCCATGGAAAATCCAACCAGTATGTTGCAAGAACCATAAACATTTACTTAGAAAAGAAATCACTGCTTGAATTTTGGCTTAATTGTAAACCAGGCTTTGAAGAACCCAGCCCAGAAGAACTCAATGGACGTAGAGACGAAGAGTAAATTAATCACAAATTATGCTTTTTATTCTCCATCAACTGCAGTGCCAGATATCGATAAATTACCATTAGGCATATATGATTAGTCAAATAATGATGAATGTAAAGAATCAAATAATTTGCTGTCAGGGCCAATATAATGGTTAGCGGCGTTCAAGAGGCCAACCACAAACCAGACTTACTATAATTAGCACAAATTTTGCCTTTTCCGCCGCCAAATTATATAAGAAGGACCATAAATAGTTGGCAGCCGGTCAAGCTCAGACTGATACTTTTTGGCGTAATCCCTAGCAAAGTGTTTATTTTCATATAAAAGTACACGAGCCGACAGAACTAGTGATGCTGGGATGATTGAGATATTCACATCAGCATGGCAACCAACAGCGCATGCACATATCTTTTGCTTTTGATATGGCAATATGTCCGATGCAAGCAAGTAACGAAAGTTGAAAATACGGCTAAAATTTTGAGTGAAGAACACTCTCTTGCATAAGCTTTCGATTTCCAAAACTGAAAGAGTGATGTTTGGCTCTTTTACTGTTGATATTGTGACTGATGATGATGATGATCGTAACAGGAATAATGACAGAAAAATTGTTATCAATTTAAATAGTATTAACAAAAACCATATCAACAGTAAAATTATACCACCAATGTTATTATCAACAGTCATAATAGAAAATATGATAGAATTTTAAAAACGGTTACATAAAGGTAAAGGAAACGATTATGACATAACGCTGGTAGTAACCATAACGACATGACAAAAACAAAACCATTAAAGTAGTATCATACTTCAGCAATATATACAGTTTGTCTGTAAAATTTAAATATAGTTGTGGTAACATTAGTTTTGTTCTGCCGCCATCGATAAGAACATCAAAATAATGATAGTTATCACGACAAAAAATGATGATTATCAGCACTTACCCCGTGTAATTCGAACTCGTATAATTGACGAAATCCCGCTTACCCCAGATTTGATCTTAGTTAACTAAAACTCGGCTAACTCGAGCCCCTCTTATTCGAACTGTCGTTTCCCATCGGCTGAGTTCGAATTTACGGGGCTATACGGTGACGGTGTGAACTTCTTCCTATCTACAAGATTATACTCCGAATAGCAAGTTACTACTGAAAGATCAAAACTTTACTCTAAACTGAACAAACACAGCCAGACGGTTCAGCCCTCATGAAGAAAGTTCCTAACGGAAGTTTGTCGCTTCCTTCGAGTATCTACTTACCTCCTTCCATTTTCAATCTACTTTTAGCTAATGATATGTTTATCTTTACTAGTCTTTTACTCTGTTCGGTCTTTTTGATGACAAATATATTTGTTGTTTTCTATTTCTCAAAAAAAAAAAAAAAAAAAAAAAACAGAGCAAGGAGGTTTCGAATTGTGTTTTCGTGGGCTGGCTATAAACTTTTCTTTTTTAACACCCACGCGTTATTATTGTCTCTCAAATAAAACACGCAATATGTTGACATAGAAAAAAACAGGAAGACGCCAAGAGGAACAGTGCAGTTTTGAAAACTAAAACTTTCTTGGCTAGAGCTCTTGCCCGAAGATTTGATTTGTATTTGTAAACAATTGTTTTTCTTCTTTCTCATCCACATCCTCCTAGTTTCGTTCAGTGTCGTTCACAGAGGAAAACAGTTTCGTATTCATAAATAACATATGAGGTAATAATACTTTGAAACGGGAAGTGACTTGCGATTTCACCTCAAACCGGAAAACAGATAGCTCAGACGTGTATTGAGTAATTGCGCGGACCTAGCTTCGTCACTGAATGAGTAGTACTAGTAGTGGCGGTTTTCCCCCGCGAATTCGACGAGAAGGAACGGATTGGTTTCAAATTGGCGAGTTTCCAGACACATTGCTTTTATCTTTTAAAGAATCGTTTGGATACCTAAACAACGAGTTTATTGTGAAAGATTTTTGATAGACTTGAAGAATTTTGTCAAGAAAAATAAAACGCATATCATCGCTTCCGCAAAAAGTTTCAGCATTCGTGGCGCTTGAAATTTACACGCCACAGGTGTTTAACAATGAATCACTTACCCAATTGTAATATTGACCAATGAGAAGCTATGTGTTTGGTCACGTGGTAAGCTCGTGCAGCTGAGGACGCATGGTCGCGGGTTTTCGAGGTGGAAACAAAATGGCGTCGGGAAAGTGTTTCTGGTGTTGGTTTTGGTAGAAAATGTCTAATTTCTTAATTGATAGATCTTAAAGAACAAGATGGTCCAAGAACTGAAGTTGAAAAGCCCGGCTGGGACCGAACCTATGGTTTACAACTGGCCACTGCACAAATCGGTAGGTTTTAAAATTTGTGACAAACAGCATCATACCTTCGTTCATTTCATGTTTTTCTGGACAGTAGCACTTGCATGTTTACGGTTTGCCTAGCAAATTCACAAGTGTCAGTATGTTGAATTAGATTGTTTTTCTTTCAGGACGGTCGGGATGAAGCTGCAGAAATCGTCGAAACCATAAGGTATGAAACATGGCATGAGAAATATCTTTTCTGTTTGGGTTCCGAGAATCCCAACACCGAACACTTGGACGCTTGTATCTTGTGCAAATCATGATATATTTTCCTAGCCTTATATTTTATGTGTATGTTTATGTTTTAGATGGGTTTGTGAAGATTTTCCTGAGCTGAAATTGGCAGTTGAAAACTATGTCCTTCGCGAGTTTGACCCGCAAAGGTGAGCTTGCTTGAAATATAGGTATAATTCACAACGTGTTGTAATGCATGAATCATTGTTTATTCTTCTAGCTAAAATTTAATTTACTTTCTGAGCGATCGATTTTGGAAAAGGTAAACTTTATTATTCATGTAAATGATTGTGCTACTCATGGATTAAATTTGATTTTTGTATTCTAATAGCTACGAAAGCATGGCCAAACTTTGTGAGAGATACAACCGAGCAATCGATGGGATTCTGCAGTTGGTAAGTGATTCACCCACGTCTCGGTTTGTTGGTTATGAATAATGAGAGATGGTTGCTTGAACAAGAATTCAGTGCGTGAGCTTTCAAACAGTAGCAGCCACAGTAAGCTATAATCAGCCAAGGGCAAGTTATTTATGTTGGATAGATTTCCCTTCCTCCCATCGCCGCCAAAGTTAGACAAAATTATGGCGAAGAAATTAGACTCGCACAGCTATTGCTCTGCGAGTCTAGTTTTTCTATCACTTTAACACGTTTTGATCGTGACTAAAGTATGGTATGCGTGTAGCTCATCAACAATGCAAAACAGGAGTTGAAAAAACCTGTCGTGTCATGTTTGTGGCTGGACAATTGTATAATGCGATTGCTGAAATTTTATGCGCGTATAGATCCCGAGAACGGTTGTGTACAAAATACACCAAAAGCTCGTCGTACCTTGTTAATATTCTAAAAACAATAGTGGCGGTCGAGAAATTTGAAGATATAGACTAAGCTACTAGTATGTAATTTCGCCAGTTCATACTGTGGTATTTGTTATTTTTTCTTTGACTTAATTTTGTTAGTTGCTTGTTTGTTTTTCTTACTAAGTGATAATGTTGGTTACTACGTAATCAACGTTTGCAGTAGGATGTGGTTTGCCACAGGAACCGCGAAAGAATGTGAAAAATAGGGGATTCCCTTGATAAGAAATATATATATATGATGATAAAATACTAGTTAGCTAAATAGAACATTTTTGCTTGCTTCATGTAAACTCTTTAATGAGGATAAGTATTAAAAGCATATTAATGACCCTGTGGTCCTGAAGAATGGAATCAGTTGAAAATCAGCTGGGTTGTTGTGTCTGAGAGTTTTCATTAACTTTTCCTAATTTTGTCACACCAAAACTTTTCAAAATAATCCAGGAGTAGTGTAGGGGCTTTTTATCAAGTTGTATATGGGATTTTTTAAAGTTTGTTTCTTGCAAAATTTTTGTAATATAAATGATTTTCATTTTAATACCTCAAAGTCATATCATGCTCACTATGATGATCCAGGATAATTTGGATGACAAAGATGATTATCATAAGAATGGGTTGAAGCTTAAATCAGAAAACTGGAATGATAAAGATTTAATTAAAATCTGCAATAATCTCATTCTAACTGGTAGTGAAGTGATCATAAGGCAACTAGTTATTTGTCTCTCTGATCTTTATGATTGATCATAGTGGTCAGAAATGCTACTGTTAGTGGTGGTTGTGAAGAGGCTACAATTTATCCTTTGAATTTTACATTTTGCTTAAGTTCTGCAGACTGATCGGGGTTCAAAGCATAGTTTTAACAAAATCTGTATCTTTAATTTGCTATGGATTCCAGTAACAAATTTTGACAGTAGCTCAGGCATGTGAGGGGGGGGGGGGGGGTTGCTGTGGGTGAACTTGCACTCCCCACAGACAGCCAAGGTCCACTTTTCTGTTGACTAGCATTTTGAAAAAGCAACTTTGTCCTCAATGTTTTCTTATTTATTTGAAGTTCAGTGGTTCAAATAATATCCAGGTTTTTAAGTTTGGTTTTGCCTGGCTGTTTTCGTTTCAGTCTTAAAAAACCTAGTTTTCAAAATTTTCTGAGGGAACGTGTCCCCAGACCCCCTTATTTGGTCTGTCTCCCCAGGTTATTGAAAGTAAAAAGTACTGGCCACAGGTCTGATACTTGATTGGGTGTTAGTTTTGATGTATAAAACTAGCTAAAGTGTTGTCAGAGCTGTTGAGAGGACTGTTCTCATGGCATTGATTGTCAAGTAGTTTATCATGTTCTTAGACAATTAATTACTACAGTATATATAAACTTTGCTGTGCTTATCTTTTTATAACAGTGGAAAGGTCGAGCTCCTCCACCTTGCATCAATGTACCACCCTCACAAGAGTTACTCCGACACATCATACAACATGTTTACAGTCATTGTGTAAGGGACCCTGATAAACTAAATGATTACGAACCTTTCTCTCCCGAGGTAAGATACTAACTAGTATACATCTAACTTCTCCCTATGTATTATGCATATAAAATACTTGTTATATTTTTAAATATTGAGAAATTTAAAGGAAATTTGTTGAACATGTAAAATTACCAAAGATGAAAAGCAAAATCCTCCTAAATAAAACTGGTGGCAAAGAATGTATCATGGGCTCTGGTTAGGAGAATTAAGCAACATGCCATTTGGCATATTCGACTTTTAGTACAAAGTACCTCCACCCGGTAAACCAAGAGTCTGGTATTTTTTAGGGTTGAAAACCCCCAAGCTATAACTCTGCTTGCAGTCCTGTGTTTTAGCTAACATGCATACTGACTGAGAAGTTAAGAAAAAGTTCTTTGACAAATGTATCATGAAAAACTTTTTCGTCGTTCCGCTAGCTATTTTTAAAACTGAGAGGTGTTTTTAGGGGGGAATTTTTTTATCGCTTGGTATTTTTTAGGGTATTTTTGGGATTTTTCCGACAGTAATCCCTACCCTTTTGACCCCGAATTCCCCCCCCCCCCTCTGCTAACAAACTCAAAGTACTAATTAAAATAAATCTTTAGTTAATCTCAGCCAATTAAATTCAACTCTGTTCTGCAGGTTTATGGTGAAACATCTTTTGATCTGGTGGCACAGATGTTGAAAGAAGTTCCAATGAGTAAAGATGAGCTGTTTATTGACCTAGGAAGTGGTGAGATGTTTTCAGTTGTTTGATCAGAGTAAATGCACATTTAAATCTTCAATTAAATATGTGTCAGAAAACTTTTATAGCAATGCAAATTTAAAACATCAAAAGAACTTGGGCACAAGGGTAGCAGTTTTAATAATTTTGTTTTCATATTTTTGATGTACATGAAATTTTGACTCCACTGACTGATGGGAGAATAGACAATAGAACGCGGGGTCCTGTTTGAGTTCTGTCAATTAGGACCCACTGTTTAATGTCCTTATCAAAATAGACACAAAGGTCTAACCGTTTGCAGATGTTGCTCAAAGCAAAGGCAGGACTGTCTGCCTCATTTATTTAAAGACCTTGGGTGAAGTTCTTTAAATGGGAATCAGTTGAACCTGTTCACACAATAGATTGGCACCGTGATTTTATAATTGAGATGATCTCATTTTAATCAAAGCATGTATTTATTTCATCCTTTGCTAACCAGGCAACTACCTATCATGAAACATAACTACTTTAATTCCACAACCAATCACATTACAATTAACTTAATTGACCAATCAGTATTTGTCTGCCAGACTATATTAATATCCAGCTGACACACTTTCCGTTTCTTGACTCTGAAGATAACTTCTGCATGGGTTGTCAAAGTGTCAGTCACTTTATTACAGTGACAACAGTCCTTCTCAGGACTACACTAACCTAGGTGATCTCACCAAACAATATACCAGGCTGCAGTTAATATAAAATTTATTAACAATTTTTGTTCTTTTTGTGATGGAACATTAGAGAAGCTTACAAACTTGGAGAACCTATTTGAAAATTTGAGAATTAATCTCATCGAAAGTTTTTTTTGGAGCAGTTGACATAATATTTAATATATCTTATAAAAGCATGTGCAGCTTTTGACTTTAAAAACACGTTATTTTAGAAGGGAGTTTATTGCCACCCTCATTCTGTTAAATTGAAATGTGTTGCTCATTTCTTTAACATGTTGTACTCTTCTCTGGTTTCAGGTGTGGGCCAGGTTATTCTACAAGTAGCTGCATCTGGAAATGTGAGAGAGTGTTATGGCATTGAAAAGGCTGACATTCCTGCCCGTTATGCAAAGGTCAGACTGTCAGATTGGAGCCAGTAGTTTTGTTTATTGGGAATTTGAGATACGAATATGTCAACATCAATGATGATGGCAGAAACTTTAGCGAATACAATAGCTGTACAATTGAATACACCATACAGGCCACTTGCACTTGCACTTCGACTTTAAGATTGAAATGAGAAGCTCAGTTTTGAAGTTTTTGCAACTACGAGAACAACCTACAGAAAATTCTGTTAATCTTCTTTTACCTTTAAAAAACACTTTCATCCTTTTTTGTTCACAAAGCTTAATTTGGACAAAGCAGAAAGCAAATAAGTCATACCTGATTGAAATGGATAAGCAAAAAATGTGTTTTTTGTAAGCTGTCATCATTGATGTTGCCGTCCTTAAATCTTAAGCTCCCTTTTATCTCAAGTAGTCTAGACAGATTGAAAACCTTTTATAAACAAGGGACTACTTTCACAGGTGCACAGATGCCAACTCTCCTACTTTTTGCAGGATGTTTAAATGCATTCTCTTTGTGCCTTTGTTGAATTTTTCTTTAAAGTTCTTTCATGATTATAAGTTTTTGATTATTATAATTGAGATGATCTCATTTAATCAAAGCATGCATTTTTTCATCATTTGCATCAATCTTTTCTTTTTTCACAACCAATACCTCAGTAAGCTTGACTACATAAAAGAACAACCTTTTGTTTTTGAGAGTAGTTGGGACTGGTTCTCAGGTTACTTGATTTGTGTTTGATTTGTTGTCTTCCTTTCCTCAATACTGTAGATAGGTGGCAAAAGCAACTCTCTTAAGATCAGCAGATCATTAGTTTGGTTCCCCATATCAAAAAGACAAGGTCGTTTTAATTTCTCTCTTGCTATTTCTATATTTATTTCAGTCATGTTTTAAAAGTTGTCTTATGCTTTTAGGAAATGGATCGAGAGTTTCGCAAGTGGATGAAGTGGTATGGAAAAACATATTGCCCCTATACGGTATGTCAGTGTGTTAAATAATGTAATTAACTCATTTTGTAGGAATTTTTTATTTTAAAAGCGAAGAGTTTGTATTATAGACTGTATACACTGGGATAAATGCTGTGAAAGTAGCAGAAAATATAGATAAGACACAAACTCTTCCAGTTTTTGCAAAAGCTATTTATGTTGGGGCTGCAGTGAAATGTTGATACTGAATATTATAAAGAAGTTCCAGTGGGACAAAGAAAGAAATGTTTGATATGCCAAGGTATTCATTAAGTTGCCAGATATTTTTCTAAACAGACAGAAGATAAATTTATTTAGTATCAAGATGTTTGAAGCTACAGTTTTTATCTCAAAACCGTTTTTAGGAGGATATAAGGGTTAATTGAACATATTTCATTCATCCCCTTAAACTTTCTATTGACAATTAACTTGTCTTTTTAGTTGGAAAAAGGGGATTTCCTGCAGCCAAAGATGAGAGAGAAAATTAATGAAGCAGGGTATGTATTGTGTTTCTTTGTACTTTTATAAAAATAGTTGTTTGATGGACAATAAAAAAACTTTCTACGGTATTGAACTTACTGTGTTCTAAACATGCAAGCAACCAAAAAAAACTTTTGGTACATATAATTTTATCAAAACTTGTAAACCAAGAAGATAATTTGTTATTACTATGTGTTAAATACAGTACTGCCTATGATGAACTTGAATTGCCTCCATAAGCATGTTTGCTTGTCTAGAAAGCTTATTATTTAAAAAACACTTTTAATGTATTGGCATGTAAAATGTCACAGTAGATAATCCTTTAAGTTCTGGGACAGCTGCACTACTTGGTATAATCAAGACAGTTTTGTATTTAGCAAAATCCAGTGCAAGAAAAAGCGAGGAAAAGGATTAATCTTGGCTCAATTTTCCCCTTAGTTTTCAAGAAACTTCTTGAAACAAAAAGCAATTAGTTAGTAATTTTTGATATTGTCAAAAGATAACAGCATTATAGGGCTACATGTAGTATTGTATCTATGGTTACAATGAAATTTACCATGAATTTTTTTTTCTGTTCTGGTGTGCTGTAGGATTGTATTTGTAAATAACTTTGCATTTGGGCCAACTGTTGATCACAAGCTTAAGGAACGATTCTCTACAATGAAAGAAGGTCAGTTTAGTTGTGCTTAGATATAAGATATATTTCACTTTGATTCTAGAAATATTTTTAGTAAACACTGTTTCACAGAACACAAGCACTAAATCTAATTAATTTGTACTTACAAATTTTATGTGCATGATATATATTGCACCTGCCATATCATATGCAAAAAATGACAACATAAAGTAGTCATTTAAATAGTGACAACTAAACAGCTTTTTGAAGAAAAATGTAAAGGCATACAAATCAGTGCCCTCCAATGTTTAAGACATTTTTCACTGAGAGCTGTGTATTAAGAACAAGTTTTATTCCAAGTTGGGGGAGGAGGGAGGGAGGGGATGGGAGTTGAACTGAACTCCCCTGACCATTAAAGTATAATTGCCATCTAACATAACTTTAATTATTATTGTTGAAGAAGAAATTATTGATTCACAAGCTGAAAGCTCAGAAAAATTTCTGAATCACTGACGGGAATCGAGATGTATGTCAAGCAGGAATAGACAAGAACTTAACCAGTGACTCGGCTCCTCATGTGAGTCTCTGTCGCTGAGTTGTTAGAGTATCTGATGGGTAATCAGAGGGTTGCAGGTTTGGTTCCCCTCAGTGACTCAAGAGCTTCCAACTTGTGAGTCAATAATTTAGTCTTCAACTATGTACCAAAGATTCAGACTACTATTTGATAAATAAATACAACTTTATCATGTTTACCATAGGTGCCATGATCATCTCTTCAAAGGCATTTTGTTCACTCAACTTCAGGACAACAAGTCGTAACTTGTCAGGTACTGTGAACAAAATAATTGTTACTGTACGCTACATGAAACACATGCATCTGTGGATCTTGTAAATAATTTTTATAAATGTATTAAAAAAACAGCTTTAGTGTGGTGGAGGGATTGGTGCAGTCGTAAGATCTCTGCCTCCCAATCCTGAGGTCCTCGGTTTGATCCCCGGCCTGTTTGGGGGTTGAGTATTTGGGCAACCTTCTTTCCTGCTCAAAGCCACTCAGCTTTCCATCCTTCTTGGATCGGTGAAATGAGTACCAGCATACATGGACTGCTTTGAAGTGGCTGCCAATTGTGCCTGTATATGCTTCCGGACCACTGGGGGTAATGATCATTTTAAAGTGCCTTTGAGCCTTGATATGGAAAGGGCGCTATATAAATGCACCACTTTTCTTTACTTTGGTGTAGTTCCCTTTATATTGTACCAGTTTCTGAATATAAATAATCTTAATGTATATAATCTTATTCATGGCTTAATGTATGTAAAACCCAAAACTTGCAAATCAATAATATTATTACCTTTGTACATGTTGTGTGAAGTCTCTTGATAGAACAAAAATAGACATATTAGTCTCAAACTCTTTACTTACAGCAAATTTGGTCAGTCTGTTGACTATACAGTGTAAATTACTCAATCGAGACATTTGTGATTGTGTGTTAGAGTCATTCTGGACAATTGTGTTACTGACTGTTTCTTTTTTTTACCATCTATTTAAATTAAACCTCAGATATTGGAAGCATTCTAAGGGTGGCTGAGTTGAAGCCAAGACGTGGAGCAGTGTCATGGACTGGAAAGTCAGTGTCATATTATGTCCACCTCGTTGACAGAACCCTGGTGAGTGTTAAGGCATGTTTGCAATAATTATTTAGTCCAAACATTACTAACTTAAAAAGTTTTTCAATTTTCAATACCCAAAACACAATGAATAGTTGTTTAGAAATTAATGGGAATCATTCTTTTTTATAATCTAACACTTTGGATATAAATTTTAGAAACCTAGGAAACCTCACTTTAAATAATTCATGCCTTAAAATATCTTAAGAAGGCTTACATTCCCTGAGAAGGTACCTGCAGGTTTATATTAGAAGTTAATACACTTATGTACTTGTGCCAAAGGAGATCTTTTTAAATTATAACGTTTTTTGTGTCCTAGAGGCCCCACTAAAATATCTTTACATCTTTATGACGGGGGGGGGGGGGGTCAAGTGACTTTATTTTATTGTAACATGATTATGAATTTGTGTGACAACAAACTTTTGAATGAGTTTGTTGCTTAAGTCAAAAAGGTTAAAGGTAGAGGTATCGTTATTTAACGCTGTAGTTCCTTCAGCTCTCTGAGATAGCTGTTATCAATGGAAGCTGACGGCATGCACTTTAGCTGCTCCCTTTGTCAAAGCTCCGTTTTTTGGTATTTTAAGCTACAGCTATACTGATCAGAAGAAAGTCAAAAGAGGTGTGTAGTCACTGGGGATTGAACTGGGGACACCTACAATCCCGACCAAAATACCTTGAGACTTTTAAATATTTATAATAACTAATAGAGCGTTTTGATTCGACTTAAAATCTAAGCTGCCTCCCCTGGACTCTGCTGTGAAAAAATTCTTTACATAAAACTTTACATAAAACTGACCCCCCTACAAATACCTAATGGTACCATTATATACTGTTGTACCCTTTATTACTAAGTACTGTATTGGTTGCAAAGTACCAGACGAGTACTACCAGTGATCAATTACAGTATACTAGTTTGGTTTTTAACGGCCAGTCCTAGGCATTATTCTGCTGTTGTCAGTGTACGGTAAAAAGAAATGGCAAAGACGAGTACAATGTACAACTGTAGCAGCATGTAGTTATATTTAACCAAGCAGTTTCACTACATTTGTGCTGTTCTTTATCCCTATTTGCAGCTGGAAGAATATTTTTCTGATGTCAAGAAAAAGAAGGTCAGTTTATTTTCCACATTAGGTAAATTTAGCAAAGACAAGACAACTCTCGAAAGAGACCCTGAATTTTAAACAACATTAACGGAAGTTTATACCATTCGAAATTTGAAGGTTTTTAATGGCGTCAATGAAATATCACTTTAGAAAGTCTCTTTGGCATCTGTGTTAACTAACTACCGCATATTCAAAGTCTCTCCTTCATCCGCATTAATTAGTTGCGGTGCAAATTTTAGGCACGCTAATCGAGTACACGTGTTATTGGCACGTTATAAGGCACATTCGTTGCATTTACCCTTGATTTTTAATCCGCAGCGCCATACTGTTTGGTTTATAGGACTCGTGATCAACTTTTCAAAGTTTTTAGAGAGTTATTGAAGTGATATAATTTATAAATTTACAGGAAAACCGTGATAATAGTGACAGAAGTTCAACCAGCGAGTCCCTCACAAGCTCTGCCAATCCTCGGTTTGCTGAACTTGATGACGTCATGTTCGGTGTATCTACTCGTCACCAGTGGAATGCTCTCATCACCCAACTGCAGGCCAGCACCATTAGTAATAAAAGTGGAAAAATGGGAAAAAAGAAGGAGAAGAAGATTTGGGAAATGAACAAGATGAGTGACAATGACGAAACAAATGAGCACATCAAGAAAGGCAGAAAGACTCAGGTGAGCGATCGCTAGTGCAAGAACGCCTTCTTCTTCAGGGTTGTGCCAAGAAGGGATGGAGGGGGGGAGCAAGTAGCTTTTGTTACTGCTTTCTGTCTTTTTTCTTGAAAGTGTCTTGAGTTGGGCGAAGGTGGAGGTCTTTGAGTACATAGTTGTAGTCATTTCTTTTCCACTCTTCACCAGAAGAGGGCGAGACGTCGAAACAACAGGATAAACAAACGAGCACAGAAAGACAAGCAAGACAAGAACAAGGAAGATTGAAAAAGAAAAGACTACAACTATGTACATATCTTTCTTTTTTTCCGTGGTCGTCTGTTTGTACATATCTATTTTTTTTTGCAAGTGCAGAATCCACGAGCGTTGGAATGGACTTATTTTTTAAATATTGAGAAATTTAAAGGAAATTTGTCCAACATGTAAAACTACCAAAGACATATTAATCTTGTACCATTTATTGTTATACTGCGCATGAAAAGAAATTACGCCGTCTCGCTTTGTTTCCAGAAATTTCTTGTTGTCATCTTGTTTTACAAACTGTCCATAAAAACTTGGCAGATTGATTTGGCAACCCAATTCTTCGGCATGCGCATTGTAATAAATGGGAAAACCCATACTCGTACTCGTTGTAGAATATACGCTACGGTAAGTTCTCTATCGTTGTTTCTCGTTACCCGTTTATTTTGCTTACTGTGTTTATCTAACCTGTGGCAAATGATGGTGGAAGTTTAAAACAAAGAACAGCCCAAAAAATTTATTAGCTTTGAATAGTTAATTAATTTTTAGTTGGAATGGACTTGGGGAAAAAGTGTAGCAAAAGAAAATCGTTTCCTCCAATCATATCATTGCTAATCAAATCGATTAAAAATGGATATTCAACACTTATTATATTTCATTTGAGAAGGATAGTGGCAGAATAGATGAGACCCAAACAAAATGGCGGACGAAAGTTTTCGTTTCCTGTCGAACTGCTCTAATTGAGTTCTAAAAAAATGGTTCACCTTTTTCTGTTAATAATTACCGTTCGCTTTTAATAGCGGGGTATTCAGTTGGCTTTTTGTCTTTAGGAACAAAAAGTAGTTGGAACTTATTGGTTGCGTTGCCTTGCAGTGAGTCACTCGCAATTCTCTGTGCTTCTAGTTGAGTAGTTTTGTTGATAATGGTTACAGGCTCATCAGCCATCGGCGGCACAAAAAGTACGAAGAAAATACCAGCAGCAACAAAAGAGAAAACAGAAAATGAAAGGAAAAAGTGCCAAAGGTAAACCTGGCCGGCCACGGAAAGCAACAACAGCCAAACGAAGAAACTCTCAGACACTCACCAAGCTCAAGGACAAGATTAAAAAGAAGAAACAAGTATCTTTGGCGGTAAATGCGTTAGAAAATGCAACCATGGAAGCTTTAAAGGTCAGTTGTAACAATTTTTTACAAGAATTCAGTTTTGCATTTTCAATGGGTTTCTTTAACACTACTTCTCCAATACCTTTAAGTTATGTCTTTCACCTCTTTGCCCATTTTTGAAATTCCATGGCCGGAAGACTAGTGGATGCCATTTTAGTTGAGATGGCTTTGTTTTTAAAAAAACTAAATTCTGATGACATGGCGAAAAGAGCATGATGTTGTTAGTAGTGCTGTCTGGTTGATCTCCAAAACTGAGTTTTCCCGCCTTATCAAAATTACGTATGTTTTTTTTGCGCCGTTTTAAAAAGACACGAGCCCCTTGATTACAAACTCTATCTAACTGTTCCTTTGTCACAAAAGATTTCCATTTTTTTCGTAGAACCTGAAAAAGAACAAGACTGCTAATGCTGATTACGGTATGACTGGAATGAGAGTGACCTCAGCAACCCCTCCCCCCCTCCTACCCAGTATGTACACGGGTTTTCCTGATGGCCCCCCTGTCTGGAACGAACTACCCGGTCTGGCTGACCTGCTTAGTAAGTCCTGTGTTGTTTTAACATTCGCAATATTTTAACTATTAGATTTTTTTTTCTAGTTCTTATATTCGGGTGGACTTCTTGTAGGGGCATATGGCCTGTTGTAGTCTGCATAACTGTATAAGTTTCGAGTTATTTAAATTTTATACAGTGAAAGCAAAATAAATAAATACATGTGCCTTTTCTTATTTCAGTTAGAAAGAGATTTGGACTGTTTGTAACCACCGCCTGGTTAGCCTGTTGGTAAGGCGCCAGTCTTTCGTGCGGGAGGCCTGGGTTCGATTCCCGGTGCCGGACCTTCACTCAGGGTCTTAAAATAACTGAGGAGAAGTTGCTGCCGTTGCTCTAACATCTGCAAACGGTTAGACCTTCGCGTCTTCTTGGATAAGGACGTTAAAACGTAGGCCCAGTTTCTTATCTCCTATCGGGGGAATTGAAAGAACCCACAACGCTTGTCGAGAAAGAGTAGGGTGATCCCGGTGTAGTGGTCTGTCTTCTACTAACTGAGGGCAACTCTTTCTGAACATTACTGTGAACCGTATATAGCGGTCTATCGAAGACCCTCAATACCAGAGTCAACTGTAAATCATATGGAAAAGGCGCTATATAAATGCTAAACATTATTATTATTGTTATTATTTTTTACTCGTGAAGTATTCAGGAGCATCCCTCCTACTTAATATGCACATTCTTACCATTAAATCTCTTTTGCTTTAGATTTGTTTCGCTACCAGTACATGCAGTTCTTTGGTTACATGAGGACGCCCATGTTTGTAGAGAACCTGAGAAAACACATTGAGCAAGAAAATGTAAGAGTATTAACCAAACCTTCTGAAGTCAAACATGTAGATGCTGTCAGTCTCTGACTCTGTGTTCAACGCCAAACTGACTGAAGTTCAGTTGCAGGTCCTTAGCCAGGTGTTTTGTATTAGGGAAAAGGTCAAAGCATTGGCACTTCTAAGGAACCCAATTTAGGGGGTGGGTATTATGTGCCGCCACCCACCACCTTTTTTCAAAAATGCTGAATTTCGGGAGCAATATCATGTTCATTAAAATAGATATTGATAAAGTGCTTGCACCAACGCCTTCTTTGTGGAGAGAGAAGTCCATAATACAATAAAAACCAATACCCCTAAATCATGTTTTGAGAAATTGAGCTCTGAATAAGTGGGGAGGGGTGGGGTAGGGGGTAAGTGCCGCCACCTCCCCCGACAAAATTGGATTCCTTAAAATAAAACATCATTGTTTTGACTTCTTCCCTAAGGGGAAGCGTTCGAACGAGGCCACAGCCTATCGGCGCTTGTTTGTAGGGGAAACCAGGCGCATGCTCTTCCGGGAAATTCTGAAAGTTAGGTTGTCTAGGACTGGGAATGTAGGCAGCCAAAACCAACCTAAAAACACAGGTATTATCAGGGCTCGTACGGACCCTGGAAATCCTGGAAAACCCTGGAAAATTTTTGAATCCCTGGAAACCCCTGCTTAGTCAGCTTGGACCTCGCAAGTGTCGCGTGATAGCTGTCTCGTCAGATACCTGAAGAATCCTTGTGATACGGTCGAAACGTCATTTTTATTGTATGAATTTTTAGTAAGGGATATATTATTAGCATGTATAGAAAACAAGTGAATGACTCAGAACATCTTTATGTTTGTGTGAAGTACTTTAGCAAAAATTTGGAGGCTAACTTTTACTTCAGTATTTCATAATTCCTTTTGAACTATTTTCAGTTACGGAAGAAACAATTGACACTTAAAATCGATCAACTTGAGAGTCAAATCGCTCAGTTACAGAAGGAGTCCATGGTTTCATTGTACAGACGGATGGACGAGGTAAGCATCCTGGGCCGGGTTAAGTCCAACCCTGCATAAGTACCGTTCTTATAAAATTCTGTTTAGATTTACCACGGAGAAAAAAACTGTCAATATTTCCAAAGTTACAGCTCACATCAGTCATGTTTAGGTAGGAAAAAAGACGTGAGTTAAGACTTTAACCCTTGGTTAAGCCTAAATTCTAGCAGTAATTTCTTCTCTAAGGAGGAGTTTACGTATCTTATAAAGTACTGTTGAGATTTTCCACGGAGAAAAAATTGTCAATATTTCCAAAATTACAGCTCAAATCAGTCATGTTTAGGTAGGAAGCAAGAACGTGCGTTAAGAATTCAACCCTGGGTTAAGCAAAAAAATTCTAGCAGTAATTTCTTCTCTAGGGAAAGTTGTATGGTTCTTAAAGAACTCCGTTCGATTTTCCATGGGGAAAAAAAAATTTAAAATTTGAAAATTAAAGCTCAAATCAAGTTTAGGTAGGAAACACGAACATGTGTTAAGAATTTAACCCTGGGTTAAGCCAAAAAAATTCTTTCAGTAATTTCCTCTCTAAGGATGGTTTTATTTATCTTATGAAATACTGTTTGGATTTTCCACGAAAAAAAAAATTTACAATTTCAAAATCAGTCATCTTAAGGAAAGAAACAAAAAGGTGTGTTAACCCTGGAATAAAATGCTAATCAGCCTTTAAACACCTGCTGGGCCGGTTCCTCAAAACCCGATTAGTGCTAACCCTAGGTTAATTACCATGACAACCCATAGGTTTTGTTAAGAGTTAACCCTGGGTTAAGTTAATTGGGGTTTTGAGGAACCGGGCCCTGGGCCCAAGGTCTTATTAGGACCAGCTGTTAAGTTAACAGATGTAAAGTCAGGTAGCAGCGTAGATATCCGTTAAGGCAAGCCTCATACTAGAGACGCAAACGCAAGGACGTCCACACTTTGAAATTTGTGAAGCAAGAGCGAATGCAAGCGCAAGGTGTGCGCGAGAAAGAGGACATTTTCCTTTCCTCGTGTCTGCGTTTGCGTCGCCAGTGTGAACACGCCAGTACGCTCGTTTTTTCTTTTTCTTTTCAAAACGATTCTTGATCCTTGAAAGCAGTTTCTAATAACAACGTTTTCCAAAATTTATTACAAGTAAATTATGTGTTTGCGTGTTCTCTCTTTGTTGTTTCCAGCAAGGCATACGCTTACAAAATGCACATATCTTGACGAACTTTAAGACCATGAAAGACGGCATTCGATGTTATAAAAACTGTTGAACTTGTTTTGATAAAGGAACCCGGATCCTCCTGAGAAAGAAAGAGGAGATTTTCCTTTCCTCGTGTCTGCGTTTGCGTCGCCAGTGTGAACACGCCAGTACGCTCGTTTTTCCTTTTTCTTTTCAAAACGATTCTTGATCCTTGAAAGCAGTTTCTAATAACAACATTTTCCAAAATCTATGACAAGTAAATTATGTGTTTGCGTGTTCTCTCTTTGTTGTTTCCAGCAAGGCATACGCTTACAAAATGCACATATCTTGACGAACTTTAAGACCATGAAAGACGGCATTCGATGTTATAAAAACTGTTGAACTTGTTTTGATAAAGGAACCCGGATCCTCCTGAGAAAGAAAGAGGAGATTTTCCTTTCCTCGTGTCTGCGTTTGCGTCGCCAGTGTGAACACGCCAGTACGCTCGTTTTTCCTTTTTCTTTTCAAAACGATTCTTGATCCTTGAAAGCAGTTTCTAATAACGTTGTTCCAAAATCTATTACAAGTAAATTATGGGTTTGCGTGTTCTCTCTTTGTTGTTTCCAGCAAGGCATACGCTTACAAAATGCGCATATCTTGACGAACTTTAAGACCATGAAAGAAAACATTCGGTGTTATAAAAGCTGTTGAACTTGTTTTGATAAGGGAACCCGGATCCTCCTGCCTTTCTAAACTAAAAGACGGTATCCTGTTTTTCGTTTTAGATTGGACTGTCCGTGGAAAACCCACGTAACTTGTTGATAAAAGCAGGTGAACTTCTAAACCAGCATAAGAAACTAAAGGACAAAGTTCGCCGCATGGAGAAAGAAGTGAAACACTTGGAGAAAATACAGCACAAAAAGGAGGCTGGGTCTCCAACATTATCTAAGGCACCGGCCAATGAGGAGGTAGGGTCTCCGGTAATACCCAAGGGACCAGCCAATGAGGAGGGTGCAGTCAATACAATTGTAAGTTTCTAAGACAGTGGAACTCCGCCTTATGGTCACCTCGTAAATACGGTCACCTCGTTAATACGGTCACCTCATTAATACGGTCACCTCGTTAATACGGTCACCTCGTTAATACGGTCACCTCATTAATACGGTCACCTCGTTAATACGGTCACTTCGTTATAATGGTCACTTTTTTGACCCGCCGGTCGAATGGCCTTGCACTTTTTTTTATAAAAAAACCCTTGTTAATACGGCCACCAAGTTATTACGGTCATTGTTTCTGGCCCCTTGAGTGACTGTATTAACGGGGTCCAATTGTAAAAGCCTGCATAGAGAAACTAAAAAAAACCCTCAACATAAAAAAGAAAGTATTTAAAGCTTCTTCCAGTTTCATTACACAACAAGACTAGTTTTCTACCACCAATGAAAACCAATTACATGATCAGATTTTAGGTTGCCGGTTTTCTGTAGATACAAATTTTAAAAACGCTATTAAGGTAACATAATAGTCATAGACAACAACTTGAAATAGGTTAGGTGTTTTTGACATCCTAGCTATATGTTGCACTCAGCAGTATTATTAATACTTCATTTAGTCCTTTTTTCACAATTACTCTTTTTTTTAAAATCTAATTCGCTTAATTTCCAATTACATTTATATTTTACCACGAGCTCAAAAGTCGGAGAACTCTGGAACACTTTTCGTTTTGCTTTGTCATCTGCTGATAAAAGACTTGCGTCCCAGGAGGCGTAGGGGTGGCGACATCTTTTGTTCTTTTGGCTCGAAGAAAATTTTTCATGTCTGGGAATTACACCGAGATTGTTTTGGTTGCCAAATGTGGTTGGAATAATGTCAATGTTAAGAGTGTCAGAAAAAGTATGTTCTGACCTTCCAGCAGATTAGCAGTATGGATATAGTTTCGATTAGGAAATTATTTTTGGCATGCCAAAAAAGTAGGGTTCTCTTGTGCGGTTGAGTTTTAAGACAGGTATTTTTGGGGTAAAAAATTTGAACCTCATTTGGCGTCATTGTCACCTAATTCGCAAACTAAACAGTTCTATGGTTTTGTTATTTGCAGGAAGGTTCTGAAAGTCAAAACAAAGTAATTATTCAGGATATTTTTGAGAACTTGTCAAGAAGAAAAAAACTGCTGGAAGAAATCAACAAAATGGAACAAGAGGTTGATAAACTGGGTGCAAATTCGCAAACTGATAATAACCAGCGGTCTTCGATTGCAGTTGATCCTGTTGAAAAAATTGTGCCTGCAATAGCTCCAGTTGAGTCATCTACCCTACAGACATCTTCACCAAAAACGTCCCTTGGCAAGTCCAAAATTTCTAATTCGATGAACAATGAAAATGTTAGCACGAAGAGGAAGCGGACGCCTAGTCCTCGTGGCTCCCGTAAATGTACTCCTTCACCTCAGTCTTTAAAGACTGTACCATCTCCAGGCATCAATGGCAGCTCACCCCTTGTTGTAAATGGTGTAGCGGAGAATGAGTACTCAAATATGGTTACTCTTGCCAATACTGGATTATCAGTCATTTCGCCACTCAGTCCGGCTCATGGAGAAAACAAAATGGGCGCACAAACAAATGGAGCTTTTCTCAAAACTGCTGTTCAAGCTCGACAAAATTGCAAGGATACTTCTTCTAAGTCGAGTGGAGTTGTGTTGAATCTAAACACGCCAAACTTTCAACCTCTTTACAATTACTCAGCTGCTACCTCAGAATCTCAACGTTGTTCCCAGGCCTCCGCACAGCTGCAGCTGCCACAACGACCAGTAACAACAACAGAAGATCATAGCTCTGGCATCCAATTGCTGTGCGACTTACTGTATCAGGGTGGGGCAATTCCTGGACACCTTAGACCAACTGCAAGCTTACCTACAGCCCCACCAACTACAGTTATGACCCCGACATCCTTAGCCACGCCCGCTATGAGTCAAACTACCGAAAAGCGTCAGTCTAATGTTACACATCCACCAATCCCTGGGAGAACTTCGTCTCCCAGAAGAAGCAAGAGTTCTGGTAGGCCACCAACTCCAAAGAATAATAACGCAAATAAAACGCCGGGAAAAAAGAGGAGTTCGCCATTTAGTATTGATAGCATTGTGAATTCCACTACTGAATGTGACCAGCCTGCTAAAATTCTGCGTATGAGTCCAGACTCGTCTAATGACTTTGAAGCAGCCAAGAACAAAACCTCCTCGTCTTTCAGTATTGCTCATCTTACGAAGAGTACAGAATCATCTGTACCCAAGATTTGTCAGGCTAACTCTCTTCTAGGTAAAGGAGTTACTCCTTATAGCTACACCAGTGCAAATGCTTCCCAATTATCTACTCTAGATTCGGATGGCTTTCACGTCAAAACTCAAAGTGCCCTTGGTAATCTTAGCAGTTACGTTCTCAGTGCAAGTGCTGCTATTGCAACCAAGACAGCCACAGTGAGTGCCGTGGCCCAACCGTTTCCAGCCCAGACTTCCAAGCGAAACAGTACCCAGAGGGTCAACCCACCTGCCCCAGTTAGGGAATTGCCGATGGAACCAACTCCTGGAAATTCGTTCTCGCCATCTAGCTCGGACAGAATTCTGGCAAGCCTTCTCCCACTTGTCACCTATCAGAGTTTGTATGGGGGTGTTGCCAGCTCTGCTGCAACTGGCCACAAATGTTCACCTGCGGAGCAAAGTAATTTGGGAAACAAGACAATGTCATCTATCCTTCCCGGCTTAGGGTCTGTCGTTTCGAACCATCAACCCTCGGGTTTACCAGTTGTTACCAAACCGGTAACAATAACTGGTAATTCTAGTCAAAAATCGCCACTGTCTATTTCGACTGTTAGTGTTACTAATTCCCAGGCTGCCACCTCTTTGGCTAATTCGCAACAAGTTCCATCATTTCCTGTTACAGGCCAACAGGTTTTACCACAACTTTCTACCACTCAGCAATCTGCAAACACATCTGCAGTTTCAACTGCAGCAGTTACTTCCTCTTTGAAGGATGTTACTAGTCGGACCTCAGACTCTGAGAAACCTTCTGGTTCTAGTAAACAAGAAATAAATAGGGAATCCACGAGTCCCGACTCTGAAGTTAGAAGTCTTCTTAGTAAAGAGACCATGCCTCAGTCACCACTGTCATTTTCACCAGTACCAAAGGGACAGTCTGGAGAGTTTGAAAGTCGTCCTTTGATGCTAGTTGACAGCAACCCTTGTTCTTCCAAGAGTCCAATTCCGCTACCAACATCCCCAGCCATGATTGGTGCTTCAAGCTCGTTGCCATCCTTTGGTAGTGTTTTCTCACCAAACAAGGAAGGTCTTACACTTTCACAACAGGAGCTGAGGTAAGGCTGTATTGTATTTTTGAGTACTATAACTCGAGCATTACCTCATTTTTCACAACCTTGACAACAGGGTTCGTCCAGGTCCTTCAAAACCTTAAACGTCCTTAATTTTCACTTTCCAAAATTTGAGGCCTCGAAGCCCTTAAATTTTTAAAAAATCAGTCATGGTCCTTAAAAAGTCATTAAAGTTTTGCTTTTTTTGTTATGTTCATTGGATAAATCTCAACAATACCCGTGAAATGCAATTTCTAAGAATCTCGGCTCGAAAGTGCAGAGCTTACTGGGTGGCTTCAAGCAGTACCTGGAGGTCCGTACAGAGCTTCATGCAGTCTTTGCCACAATATCGTAAAAAGTCATGTTTAGGTCAGTTCTGGTGGTTGATGTCCCATGTCTTAGTTCCTTAAAAACCAATAATCTTACCTTAAAAAGTCCTAAAAAAGTCCTTAAATTTTGCTTTGAGAAAAGCGGACGAACCTTGTGA
>JAOBAT010061463.1:0-25271 GCA_026413305.1 Hydrozoanthus tunicans | reverse complement strand
TCTTCTCTCCACAAAGAAGGCGTTGGTGCAAGCACTTTATCAATATCTATTTTATTAAACTTGATATTTGCTCCTGAAATTTAGCTTTTTTGAAAAAAGGTGGTGGGTGGCGGCACACAATACCCCACCCCCCTAAATTGGGTTCCTAGGAAGTACCATTGTTTTGACCTTTTCCCTAATATCATTATCATTATCAATATCAATATCAATATTATTATCAATTTTAATATCATTATCAATTTCATTATCATTTGCATTAGCATTAGCTATAACATTATTATTATCATTATCATTATCAATATCAACAACATTATCAATTTCATTATCATTATCATTATCATTACCAACATAATCATAATCATCATCATCATCTTAATCATCAACATCATCATTATCAATATCATTATCAATATCAATATCATTATCAATTTCAAAATCATCATCAATTTCTCCATCATCAATTGGGTTCCTAGGAAGTACCATTGTTTTGACCTTTTCCCTAATATCATTATCATTATCAATATCAATATCAATATTATTATCAATTTTAATATCATTATCAATTTCATTATCATTTGCATTAGCATTAGCTATAACATTATTATTATCATTATCATTATCAATATCAACAACATTATCAATTTCATTATCATTATCATTATCATTACCAACATAATCATAATCATCATCATCATCTTAATCATCAACATCATCATTATCAATATCATTATCAATATCAATATCATTATCAATTTCAAAATCATCATCAATTTCTCCATCATTAGCATTAGCATTAGCTATAGCATCATCATTATCATTATCATTATCATTATCATTATCAATACCAATATCATAATCAATTTCAATATCATTACCAATTACATTATCATTATCATTATCATTATCCACGTACGAACAAATTTCAGTGTCGTACACTTGTGGTAAAGACTTTTCATGTGTCTTCATCCTCTGCATATATTAACACCTGCTGAAACAAACCTTAACAGTATTGTCGAGGTTCAGTACCAAAACGGCAAAGAATACAAAGTCATAGCCATGTTGACACACACAAACTGCTGTACCGTTTACTCGTAGAATATACAAGTCTCACTTTTAACACCAACTACCCTTTTTAGTTTTACTTTCAAGAGCCTTACCATCGTCTTCAATTTCAAAGGACCTCGTGCTTTTCGTAGCCCCCCTCTCAACAGGTATAGATCTTCGTGTTTTCCCGGCTGCTGCGTTTCCCTTCTGTAATGGTGTCCAAGAATAGCCTAGATCATTCTTATTCTTACCAGGGAGGGATGACTGCTCCCAACTAAGGTCCCTTGTCTCCCCTGTTGAGAAAGCCGCGTCAGTACCTTCCTCTTGTTTCTTGTTTAAAGTAGCCTTCTTCTTACTAGGGTTGAGCAAACTGGCTGCTGCGTTTCCGTTCTGTAATGGTGTCCAAGAACAGCCTAGATCATTCTTATTCTTACCAGGGAGGGGTGACTGATCCCCACTAAGGTCCCTTGTCTCCCCTGTCGAGAAAGCCGCGTCCGTACCTTGCTCTTGTTTCTCGTTTAAAGTAGCCTTCTTCTTATTAGGGTTGAGCAAACTGGCTGCTGCGTTTGCTCTCCTATCCTCAGTTGAAGGCGCTAAACCGTCATCCTCTTCCTGGAATCCATTTGAGTCCTTGTTTTTTGTACTGGAGGCTGGTGAACGCTCCCCTTGTCTTTCTTCCTCTGCTTCTTCCTCGTTAGAACAATTTCCCTCTGTTGGCAACTGTGGGTGTTCATCATCAGGTTGCAGAGCTTCAGGTATTCCCCTGCCGATTGACTCTCCCTCATCTCCCTCTGTAGGCTTTTTGGGTCGTGTATTAACGGAACTCCGTCCTTCCTTGTAAACATCTTCTGAAAGTGGGAAGGTAGCACTATTAGGGCATGTGATTCCTACCGCGATGCGTCTTTTTAATTATGCTTGTACTCATGTAAAGGAGGACTCTAATTTTTCATTAAACCTTAAAGGGAATCTGCACTCCAGAATTATTTTCTTATATGTTTAAGACCATCTGCTTAGGATTCCAAAAGAAAAAAATATAGGGCATCTCCTCGCCGTATCGTTAAAGATAGTTTACAAAACATGCAAGGTAAGCGCTGATGAAGTCGCCATCGATGAACTGCGATCTAATCCGTGACATCACAATGTCACATTGAGGTTCGTTATCGAAGAAATGTAAGCTTTAGTTTTTTTAAGTTCCTAAAGAGGAAAACGTTGTATTTTAATTCTACTGGATAACTTTACGAAAACGTCAAGCATTAAAACAGTGCGAGCAATAGAGCTGAATCTTTCGACAGCTTCACGTTGTGACGTCAGACGTCAAAGCAATGTGGCGGCCCATGGGATTTACTAGTGCTGTTTTTACTCAATTTTTCAGAATATTAAAGAAAAAATGTTTTAGAAATTACATCTTTATAACCTAAATTGATGTTTTTAAACATATCAAAAAAATAATTTTGGAGTTCAGGTTCCTTTTTATTCTTAACCGGGAGAACAATGATCTAAGAAAATATGGTTCCGTGTAGACAGCAAGGTGATTCATATTTACTTTACTTAGCTATGAGAACCGATCTTGTTAGGAATTGTAGTCACAAATATGTGTGATAAACTGACATCTTGTTATCAGCGTTATCATCATTACTATTATTATCATTATTATTGTTATCTTCATTACTATTATTTTTATTATAATCAAAACAACTGCTTTTAATCACCGTTGCTTTAAACATTATATAATTGTGATCGTTTATATTACCATTTATTAAATCATCATCATAATTTTTAATTTAGTTGTCTTCATTATAGCTGTCATCTTCACTACTGTTTTAATCATCATAATTATAGTGTCAATAATATCATTATTATATTACTTTTGTTATTTTTAAGAAACATTATTTTAGTTGATATTAGATTATTTCGGAATTTTGAACTGTGACAGTAATGAGTTTACTGTTGAAGCCTTCTTTCTTAAGAACGCTGAAGGATTTTCACTAGCGAAATTGCCTCTCTTTTAATCGACAGGAAGAAAGATCATTCTTTTGAAGATAAAGCTAGCTACTTGTTTTACAAAGCATATTGGAGTTGTTCAGTTTGACCCAAATGCCTCAATTTCAGTTTAAAGTGTACATATCGGAATCATGAAACTTAAATTGTTAGAAAGGTTTCTGAAAAAGAAAAAAGTCTTGTTTTATTTAGTAAAATAACTCTTTTGGTTGCTCAGATATTAAGCCGTTTTTCAAATATACAAATTACCAAAGTTGTGATGTCATATCAGGGACTCCTGTGGAATAAATTCAAGTATCAAGTATTAATTTACTTGCCATTTGGTGTATTACAAAACAACTTTTATTTCTATAACATGTATTTATCTTTGTGTTATAATGAAAAGTTTCAAGATCAATATTCTGATATTTCAAAAAAATAATTATTGTTTTGTAGTTTATTTCATAAGTTTGTGTGTTTTCTTTTGCAGTTGGCTTCAAAGTTCGACCTTTTTTACGACGAAGCCCATCGTTGCGAGATAGAAGCACGGGGGATCCCGAAGTCAGTTAAATCGTTTAAGAAAAAAAGAAAAGAAATGTCGACAGAAGTGATAGCAAAATGGTAAAGTGTTGTTATTCAAGTCAATAACGACAACAATCACTTCAGGATGGATAAGATGCAGGCCGATTTACCACTCCACCACATAACATTGATTTCGTATTAGGCTAACACGAAATCAAGTTATTCCTTATATTCTAGTTTCCAAAGTCGGGACATTGCTCCTTTAATACTACATTCTCATGTGACAATCACAACCATGGAGCCAAGCAAAGCTACAGATTAAATAGGAATTCACTATACTACTACTGAGGCTTTTAGATAAAATGTTACGACTCCAATATGTGCTATTTGGTTAACCCTTAAGCACTTAATATAGTTTATGTAGTTTATATAGTTCATATATAGTTTAGTTTATGTAGTTTATAAACATTATGAAAATATACTTGTGTTTTTTTCGGTCTTGAAAATTCCCTAAATTTACTCATATTTTTTTTGGTCTTTCTTTATGGTTTTTACCAAATGTCCTCGTCAACAGCTTCCGTGCATGTGTCATGTACGAAATATTCTCCATTACTTGTTGTAGTTGCTCATTTGCTTGTTGTAGTTGCTCCTTTGCTTGTTGTAGTTGCTCCGTTGCTTGTTGTAGTTGCTCCCTGATAGTTTTTACTTCAGAAGTGTTCCCTTTAATTATACTCAATTCTTTTGCAAATCGCTCACAACAACAGTGATCCGATGGATTTTGAAACTGTAGCATTTGGGTTGATCTGCTTGAACTTGATGATTGTTCTTGAAAGTTGTTCGTCGACTCTCCTGGAGTCTCTCTGACAACCTCTTCAGTAGGACATTTCAGATATGCATTATTCTTGTTCCAAATTAACGATCCAGTCGTTTTACCTTTAGTAGTGATAAACGGTTGTGTTATTCATCTTTGATTACTATCACGACTATAGAACTGAAACTTCTTACTAACTTCCGCACGAAAATCTCAAGGTCCTGCCTTCGTCATCATTGTCGATCTTAATCCTGAGCGACATGACTTTTCCTCATACTTCATAATATATTCACAGTATTTGTTTTATCAAAAAAAATCATTGGCAAATACGTTAGAGGTCTGTTCAGGGATAGACCCATTATTTCTTCCATAATGATGATTCCGTGATCACTTAATATCTTTCTTTATCATCACCTTTATCATTATCACTGTCAATATCATTTATGATAATGATAACGGTCACGATGATGGTGATGATGACGATGATAACGATAACAATGATAACGATGACTGAAGCAAAACTAGCATCGTGCATCTTCTGGTAAAAACAGTTTAAAAATTTCATGTTTTATGTGCCTTTATCCTCTGCATGTACAACACTTGATAAAACAAACCTTAACAGTGTCGTAGAGGTTCAGCACCAAAGAGGGAAAGAATAAAAATCTCTAGCAATGTTGCCGTTTACTTGTGTAGTAGACAGGGATTGCATCTTAATAACAACTATCTGTAATGGTTCCAAGAATGGTCTTGATCATTCTTATTCTTACCAGGGATGGGTGATTGCTCTCCACTCAGGTCCCTTGTCGAGGAAGCTGCGTCGGCACCCTCCTTTTTTGTTCCCTTTAAAGTACTCTTCCTCTTTTTAGGGTTGAAAGCACGCCCCCTGTCGAGGTCTCTCGTCTCCTCTGTGGGGGGCGCTAAACCATCATTCTCTTCCTGGATTCCATTTGAGTCATTGTTTTTCTTACTAAAGGCTGGTGAACGTTTCCCTTGTCTTGGAGAAGACGAGTAATCTTCGCTAGAACAATTTCCCTCTGTTGAAAACTGTGGGTGTTCGTCATCGGGTTGCAGAGCCTCAGGTATTCCCCTGCCGATTGACTCTCCCTCATCTTCCTCTGTAGGCTTTTTGGGTCGTGTATTGACGGAACTCCGTCCTTCCTTGTAAACATCTTCTGAAAGTGGGAAGATGGCGGCATTAAAGCATGCGATTCCTAACAGAATGCGTAACACAACGCATTGCAAGACAATGCAATTTAATGCAGTGGCGTAAAGTTCCATACAGTACAATATTATACAACTGCAATACAAGCATTGCAATGCAATATAGTACAAGAGAGCACAGTGTAACACAATTAAGGCATCGTAACCCGCACTTCAGTAGCACTAAATGACCACACAATAATTCCGTTAACAAGCATTTTAAAAAAAGGTTTGATAAGCTGTAGCATGATAATCTTACAGGTCCTATGAATCTGTTACGGTTGTTGCTATACATATTTATATATACTCTACTCAAGAAATGAACTTCCTTTTAACACAAAGCATTGCAAAGTATTACAGTACAGTGCAATGCAATACGGTACAATACAAGCAGCGAAACGCCCTACAGTACATAACAATGTAGTGCGGGCTAGAGTTGTGCGACGAACCCCTGTGAAGCCTTGAAAACGATTCCTTAGCCAAGGGCTTAGATAGCTACAGACACAAACAGCGTGGAGAAACTCAACAATGGCTAAAACAGAATGGAGGCGCTGGTAAAATGTGATTAAAAACTACCCTTAAAATTAATTGATTCGCTGATTCATAAAGCCAGCAAACACAAAGAAAAGTTCTAGCCTTCAACTTACCTCCTAATATGATGTTAATTGTCGAATTGCTTCCGTTCGCACTAATTGGTCCATTGAAATTAACTGGAAAAAAGCAATCAAAATATCTTTGAAATAACCGAACGAAATATTTGCCCGAGGTCTTTAGAGTACAGTGCGAAAGACCGAGGGCAAGTAATTACCCGGACAGACTCAGGAAACGAGGTTATTAAGGTATCTAATACATTGCTTCAGTTTGAGATCAGTAAAAGAGAACAAACGATTATCTCTGCGCGCTCGCGTTAGCGAGAAACAAATCCAATAGCTCCCCGGTCCTGTACGGAGAGTTGTTGGACAGATTTTCGACCAATCAGCGCTCAGGATTTGGTTATTGGCCCTAGAAATATGACTTGCAAATGAATGTAATAAAAAACAAGCTTATTATTCAGATATGAGTGTTTGATACCGGAAAACACGCAACTTACAGAAATCATACAGTAAAAAATCCGCGAGCAAGAACCTACATTTTTAGGAGTTAGCCTAAACAGGTTCTTATACAAATCAGTACTTAACAGATCTTGCTTTAAAGCTTTAGCTGTAACATTTTTTCATATTTAAAATGGGAAAATATTCAGAACAGAGCCCAAATTCTCTATAAATCTATGTAAAAATGTATAGTCTTCAAGTCCTTGAGGCTTTAATAATCATGTTATCATCACTTCCATCAAAGATCTATACCTCAATATCAGTAACATTAAAAGATGTGACACAGAGAAACTAAATGGCCATAATCAATGTATCCTTGGAACTTAACAGAGGAATTGCATCAAATTAATTATTTAAAAACATGTTAATATTATTGTTATTATAATATTAATATTATTTCTAGCTACAATGTCACATTGCTTAGTATTCTTTGTAACCACATATCTTGCACTTGTTTTTCTTTAAAAAAATTATTTTTATAGTTATAACAGTCTGCTTTTTTCTTCAATAATTTATGATTATTTCACTGTAGCTGTAATGTACTAATATGATTTTAGAAAATAAGAACCTATTTCAAATTTTTTAGGCTAAATAGGTTCTTGTTTAAAGGGGGCACAAATGGCAAATTTTAGGCTAACAGGTTCTTAATTTTAGGTTCTTACTCGCGACTTTTTACTGTACAAAACTACATCCGGTATACGAGTGATGTTTTTTTCCGTATCCTCACTAGTGAACATATACCGCTTTTCTTTGTATCACATTTCTTTCTTTTTCCGGGATCCGCTCGTTTCCGCGCAAACAAACACTCATATTTATATAATAAAACACAATTACATGTTGACACGAAAATATGAAGCTTATGATCCTCTCGTGGACAAAAATTTCTCTCGTTCGCTACCGGCTCGCTCGTGAGATCTCTTTTTTCTACTCGAAGATAAACTTTACATATGTTGGCGCCAGCGTGTAACATCCTCTACGTATTGAGGATTTTTTCGATACAACAATTAACGATAACAACAAATCTGGTATAAAGGAAGAAAGACAGAGAGGGAGAGAGAGAAGAGAGGGTGAATGACAGACGGACAGACAGACAGACGGACGGACGGACAGACAGACAGACAGATAGACGATCAATCAAACGGCTGCATGCATGATTAAAGGGGTTATGACAGACATGAGTAGATAGTAAGATACCTTGATTGCGCGACATTTTCCAAAAATTGTTTACAAAGTTCTCTTCTTATGGATAGCGCTCATTAAACTAACACAGTTACATTGCTCCAACTTCATCCTGAAAAGATTAAATTTATAAGTTTTTCTGGCATGGCCAACGGTAGAGGTAGTTCATATAATGAGGTAGTTGTGATAGAGTTTCAGGCAGTGTGTGTAGCAACCACCCACAAGTGTAACACTGACCATAAATGTAATAAAGTTACTACAAATGTAATGAAATTTAACCACCAATGCATTAAAACGTTTTAAATGAAGTTTCAAAAAAATTAAGTAACGTCAGTCCGAGTAAAAACTAAAGTGCCTCCCATTGTTCTGCGGCATTTCGCTTTTCCGCACCAGAATGTTTAGATTTTCATACTAAGAATACATCAACCAGTGTACAATATAGTTTTAAAGTAAAAAGCAGGGAAACTCTATTTTAAAGCAATGTTTGTTTTGTGCTATAATAGTATAGCCAACCATAGAGTTCCAAAACAAGAGCAAAAAAACGTTTTGGTTTGTGGTGTTCCCCACATGGAATTTTTCTTAAACTTAAAAACAAAATTGCTCATTTGATTGACGCAACAACATTCTTCAGTTTCATCACGGTTTAATGCTACGAAACAAACATGATTCGAGGCGTCTCGCCTCTTCTTCAGAGTGTGGCTGTTACCTAAGTGAACGGAAAATGTAAAAATGTTGTAATATTAACTAACTCTCCAAGGAGAGATTAACGTGCATAATTTGATGGTTTAGAGCGGGTTTGAGCCATATTATATGCATGATCTGGAAAGAAAGAAACTAACTTACTTATGAAGATATGGTCGATTTTCAAAGTTTAGCTAATGAGATTAACGGTTTGACAACATCGCAATTAGCACCTTTCTGCATTCCATTGCATTTGACGTCTCTACTAGACGAGAACGAAGTTGTTCTACGACTCTTGCGACTGCTGCGACTATATGGAAACCGATGGCGTCCGCGACTGCTGCAACTGTTGAGACTGCTGCGACTCCAGTCACAGGAATCGCCCGGGTTCTATCTCTGCGACTTTTGCAACAGAGTTTCGCGACTGCTGCGACTGTTGCAACACAAAATTTTAATGGAAACTAGGGACGAAAGTTTGGTTGCGACTCCTGCAACAAAATGTATCCCAGAAACCATTGTAGTATGTTGGTTTGCTCACGACAGTTGCGACAGCTGCAATCTAATGGAAACCGGTGAGTCGCAGGAGTCGCTAGCAGTCGCGGCACACGCAAAGACTTTCTCTTCACGACTGCTGCGACTCCTGCAACTATATGGAAACCGGGCTTTACTTGGAACGTTACTTGAATGGTTTATAAATGTGTTACATTTGTGGGCGCCGGTTATCACATTTGTGAGTGGTTAATTCATTTTCGGACGACTATTACATTTGTGGGTGGTACAAGTGCAGCAAATACTAGCTTTAAAACTTCCTATTGCAAAGATAGAAAAATCAACTTCTCAAGTTGATCACAAATTCAACTATTGTACCAAACACATACATTGGCCCTACTCCCCTTTTTTAATATTTTAAAACATTTGATCTACTTCAATTGAGGTGGAGTGTGGCAGAATATCTACTGAGCGCCAAAGGCGCGAGGTAGATATTCATTAAGGAATTAAAATAAAATAAGTTTTTAGTGTTTAATGACTCGTACACGAATATGGGTTTTTCTTTATTCTTTATTCTCACCAACGATACACGCTCTCACACCTTGATCTCTCTCAATTTCTTTCTCTATCTTTATATCTATATATTTGTATTCCCAAGTCTTACTTCTAAAATATCTGAATGCACAAAGATCAGTACTAATTGTCTAATTGCCAATCATCTGTTCGCTGTCATAAAACTACATATACCAGCGAATCAACTGATCTATGAAAATTTTCTTTCAAGAAAGTTTTTTAGAAAAAAAAACACTTTTATTATTTGAATCACTAAGCGTGGCGAGACTCAAACGTGTTTGGCAGTTTGTTAATTACAAAATGTCGTAAATGGCGTAAAAACAGAGAATTTCTTTAGGCTGTTTTTATAACAAACATCAAGACCGAAACGAACGCGAAGCGCCTTCTTTTGTTTACACTGTTAAGGCGACATTGGCCAACTTAAGAATATTTTAGGAATAATGCTGAGGTAGTTTAGATTTTGTACAAAACGGTGACAGCTTCATCTTTTTCTGCGACCATTTAACAGCCCAGGTGTCGGATGAGCTTAAAGAGTCTGTATCCAAACTTCCCCTTCCTTCACAAAAAGAAACAAATAGAAAGCGAATATAATGTACGAAATATTACAAACCAAAGAAGTTACACTTTTTTTTTATTAAGACCACACTTAACAAGAACAGTGAGGCTCAAATCGCCCGAAAAATAAGAACAAATTAAGAACAATTTGAGGCTCAAACGAATTAAACAAATTAAAAAAATAGAAATAGCAAAAAAGGAAAAAAAGTTTAATAAGTAAACAGGAACAACGTCGCACTGTAACTTGATACAGTACATGTAATACCACTAAAATGACGTGCCTTGCATGCACACACGTTCTGGAACTAAAAACTGGGCAAACATAAACACCGAAAGGCCTTCGAGGTCGATTTTCAACCATAAAAGAATATGTTGCAGTTAAGAACAAAATACAAACATTTTGAGCCTCAAATTGTTGAAAAAAATAAGAACAAAAATTTTACTGGTTCTTAATAAAAAAAAGTGTAATCTCAATCAATTTGGTCGGTTGACGTTTAAGATTAAAACTTTGACAGTGTTTTGTTCAAACTTTTTATTGTTTTTTAGCGAATGACGAAACCTGGGATTTATTGAACTTGGGTGTTAACAAAAACTGCAATTAATCAATTGTTTCGAATTTGATGCAAATATTCAAATAGAGCACCAGTACTTTATCGTTTCAGCTCTACGCACCACTGACAGTTCCAACTTGCTTCCGATATAAATATTATATTTGCTTAACTCTTTTTTCTTAGTGACTGAGTTTGTGATAATCCAATCAAACTAAGCATGCAATGAAACTTGACCAACTTCTCTGTTCTCGCTTTGTTCTCGCTTGTACTTCTACACAAACTTGGTATCCAAATCAATACTGACAAAGAAAATCCGACTGACTCGGCGAGAAAATGAACCTAGTACGTCAAAAAAAGTTAGTTAAACAAGACTTTCGAAGTAATACCGTCACTCAATAATAAACATTACAGACTGTTATAAAAACTCAACCTGAGAACTGCGAAAACAAAGTGAAGAGACAAAAGCTAACAAAATATTGCACCACCGGATGCAGGCCCCTATTGCCAAGATCCGAAAGTAAAGCAAGTTACTACTTCAAGTAATCAGAACTCTAAGAATTTGGGCGCTAAAAGTTAAAAACTATTTCTTCAACTCGCCATAAATTATATTCCTACCGTATTTTGTATCCTTAGACAACAGATGAGTTTCTCCATATCAGGATCTGTCTTCTTTTACCGGCATAACCAATTCGAAACCAATGTTAATAGTTTCTTTGTCTGCCAGGGAACTGACGTAATTTTTTTAAGAATTTAATCTTTCCTATTTATTTGATGACCAAGCTAGTGTCCAATTACACAAGAAAGTAAAACATACAGTGTATGTAATCACTGTTAAAAGGTTTATAGGCCTACGAATATGTTTGAGTTGAGCACACAAGAGAGAACTGGCTGATTTTTGGTTAACTCCATTAAAGTCATATCTTTTCTTGGAAGTGAAACCATTTGTAGTCTTTTTCCTGATACTGGCTACGCAACTGGACTGTCAAATAGTCTTCGTTTGAAATTCTTTCGCCAGAATCGACTGAAAGTACTAAGCTAACTTATATTAAAATTACCTAGACCGAGTGACGTTATTCGAACAATCACTTAACTTTTTTGACATATTTTTCTTAAGCAGAACGTAGATTAAAACGAGTTCGTTCGCTTGTTAATCAAAAAATATACTCAAAATTTCACCCACCACACGTTGGTTGAGTACATGCAGCACTACGGAGCAACCAAGACCTTGCCAACTCCGAAGGATAGGAAAAGTCCAGCTATAAACTTCACTTCTGTCAGTTGGCAATGTTACGTGACATGGCCGAGAGCTAAAAAGCACCTGCCTTAATGTTTAAAAGGCAAACTCTTTTAAATTCAAATACTTTCCTGACAACCTTGTCTTAAGCCACCAATCAAATAACAGTTGACGTCATCCTATAAATAGTAACATTACTTAATCCAACTATTTATGTGCCATACGAAGTTGCTGAGTTGCAACTGTTCATAGCGGCCATGTTGGTTCGCTTGCCAACAACAACGGCTCGTTGTTTCTACCTTTGATGTGATTTCCGGTACGCACAGTACTAGTGAGTTCATTTGATTCTTAATTAGTTGACACTAGAGCCTTGTAACCTTGCCTGATGTTGAAACACATTGTTCTGACAGGCTGCTTGTTGCCATAGTACAACGCTCTGAAACGCTTTGTAGTCCCCTCGCCGGCGGGGCAACAAAATCGTTTGAATGCCCAAGTGAGGTGGGAAACATTAGCGCATGTTACAAAATAACGAAACTTCAAGTTTACTATTTCTTCAGTGAAAATATTCTTTCCAACGTATGCGCGTTGTTATGACAATGTAATTACTGTAATATGAGGTAGCGGTTATATATTACCCAAAACTCTAAGCGCAAAATCTAAAACCGCTCAAAAACGTAAACAAAAGTTCTAAAAACGGCAAAAACTACTAACAAGCGTTGATAGTAAAAGAATGAGTTTCGAAAAGGCTACGGTTTTTGGATCTGTTGGTTAAGTTCGCAAAGAATTTCCATCTTACCCGATAAAATGGATTGATAACTTTTAAAATGGGAGACTAAATTCACAAGAGTCGAGCTTCAAGATGGCGGACACCTTAGACTCAGCTTCCTAAACTGGAAAGACCGCGTGGGTGGTTTGGACTACTGAAGTTTAATGTATAACTTATGCCAAGTTGAATTTTGAGTAAAAAGTCAAAACATTTTGAGTTTAAACGACAAAATAACGAGGTTCTCCTTGGAAAACTTTGAGAAAGTCTGTACATGTTTCGCAAAAACTTCTCGACACAGGGCTCTAGTCATTAAAATGTTCGATTGCGGCGATCGAGTACAAGAATTGTCATTGATGTTCGACCACGAGTTTGAAGGGTATGATGACGAAGGGTAGTTTAGTAGATTGCTGAATATTTACTCAGTTTTGAGGATAACAGTACCGTTTACTAATTTTGTATCTACTTCTTGTCGATATTTCTAAAAATCAATAAGCCTTTCCAAACGTCTGTTCATCAAAATATGTTGTTTATTGCAGAAATATTTGGATTAGTCAAACAAGCAGCTAAACTGGTGAACAAGAACGTAAGTTTCTAAAAAAAAAGAAGTGTTACGCCTAACTGAAAGAATTCACTAAAGTAGTAATTGCCGAAACTTGTGCTAAAGAAGTTAAAATTTCAAGCATTTCTTTGACAAAAACACAAAAATGATATGCTACGCACTATAGACGATGGTCAAAACCTCGCAAATCAAAATCAGTATTATTTTCATTTCAATAGAATTATCGCAAAACTCCTCGACACCAGTTGAAAACACTTTTTTTGTTCACACTTTGACCTAAAACTAAATTTAGCAAGGTTTGAAGGGCTGTTTCATTTTGTTAAACGGTTTAACTATCTTTTTGAGTCTTAAATATCTAATTTATATTTTGTAATACTTAGAAATTATATATTTGAAATTAATCTATTTCCCATTTTTAAAAATGTTACTTACTTATAACTTCTTTTACAGAAAGGCAAAAACATGGCACGAAAACTTGTTTACAAAATCTGAAAAACGTTGAAAAATTTTTTCACTTGTTATAGTCGAAGATCCGAAAGCTCTTGTTTTGGAAAACTTTCACCTAAAGAACGTTTGTTTAAAGTATTAAAATATTTTACGGTTTTTATGCTTGATTGCGACTCTTCAAGTTGTAAATAACTTGTTTAGGTTGTGACCGATCACTGTGGGGTAAAATACTTGCAATGTTTAAAAAAATAAAGTTTGTAAAACAAGATTTGTATTCGTCTGGCTCAACACACATTCCTGTTGTCCTGTCGTTTGCTGCATGTTTAGCGAAAGAAAGAGTGAGAATTGTTGTCCGAGCCAAGGAGAGGAATACAAGCAATCGCACGTTGAAGTAAACGGTACACAGAGTTAGATCTTCCTCCGCTATCATTAATCTTTGCTTGTGCATCCATTTTTGCCATGTACTCCGTATAGGGTATAAAAGCACTCGTTCTTACTTTACTCGTTGATTCTTCCTCAACCTCAATGCCATGAAGCAAGTCGTTTACTACGAAAGTTCCCGCTGGCTCTTCCTTGTTGTTATAAATACCAGATGAACAGGAAATTTCAGGAGACACAGGTTCAGCATTTATTCTAGTTGCAGGGCCCGCAACAGAACACTGACATGAAGAAAGGTGTTCAGACTTGACTGAAACCATATTTGCCGTACCGGACGAGTGAAACGTCAGTGTATCTGTTTCTTTTGGAGTGTTTCTTTGGCTATTCAGAAATAGTGGGCCACTTTCAGCTGACCTAAGGTTAACGGTGACTGATTCTGTAAATCTCTTATTTGTATGCCGTAAACTATCAGCTACGGAAGAACATTGATACCCCATCATTGAAACATTTTGCGAGTTGCTGGACTGGAAACCTGGAGCCAAAAGACTTCCTGGAAATTCTCTAGGTTGTGGTTGATTAGGTGTATATGCTACACAATCAAAATGCCCCACTCCCCTTTGTATGGGTTGAACGTTATTTCGAAGATTTGAAGGAGGAAAATATTTTAAATTAAAACAAGGACCATTATTTGTTTCCTGAAATCCTTTAGCAAGTGGTGAACCAGCATTGATTGCTAAATGGTCCAACGATCTTTGTTTCTTAGCAGGTGCTAGAGGGGGGATCTCCTCTTCCTGTACGTTCGAGGAGTACCCACAATTGGGCAATAATGGTCTTATGGCCTTTCCGCCCACTCTTCTTGCATACTGGGAGAATGTTCGTTGATTGACACTACCAACGAAACTTCGCAGATGAACTGGTAGTTCATTTGAAGTTGTTTTCCTTTCTTTAGCACACTTGCTTTCTCGAAAAGAACTTGGGGAACGCCTAAATTGCGGAGTGTCGTAACCTCCAAAATTCTGTTCTTTAGTTTGCAAGTCAAATTGCTCTCTTACCATTGCTGCAGATGAAGGGTTAGTCAAAGAAGTATACATTTCCAGCCCCGTCAACAAAGAAGCTCTAGAAGCCGTCTCGTGATTGGCACCTGAAGTGTTTAACGCGTGCTTAGAATTACTTTTACTAATAAGCATGTTGTTCGCTGAAGCAAAGAACTGCCTCGAGCAAGACAGAGCAGCCGCAGAACCTTGTAATATTTTATGGCTGTTAGTGGTTTCAGTTAATTCTCTTCTGCCACATGTACTTAAAATTGATTGTGTGGAGTCTTCAAGAGCAATATACCCCTGTGGTACTCTCGGTTTTGTTATTATTTTTCTACCAGATCTTGCACACACTGATGTGACTTGTGGCGGTTGAGTATAAGAACGAGAAACAGGTTCGTTGGGTCGTCGGTCTTCATTATCTTTTCCAGCTGTTGAGAGAAGCCTTTCCATCTTTTGCATCTGTTCCTGGTAGTAAGTTTGTCTTAATGGCTGAGACATCTGAGATTCCTCAACTGTAACAGGTTTTGGTAGTAATGGCCGGTACCGTCGAGAAACAATCGATTTTACGAGATTTTTTTGTTGCTTGGGTTTCTGAAATGGCCCAAACTTTTTATTACCTCGGCTAAACTCGTCAAATTGAGCCTGCCTTGTAGAGCCATTATAGACACTCTGGGTTGCTCTAGAAAGAGTGCCTGCTGATGAAGTTGGCAGTGATTCCAAAGCAAGATTCTGTTGTACTACTGGGTTAGCCTCTGAAATTTGAGTCGACTGATGGGGACATACGGTACCTATCTTGGAAACAACTTTGCTAGAGGCTCTTCGAATGGTGCTGTCCAATTTCACTTTATCCAAACCCTGTTGACCATTTATCAAATTTTCATGCCTTTCTGCACAGATAGGCAATGTCTCAGTCTCTGCTGAACCTTGGTCCAGGGTTATCAACCCACACGGTTTTCTTTCTGTTCGACTGCCTGTTTTGACTGAGTTGTTAGAATCCACCGGCTTTTCTTGTAAGTTGCCACTTGAGCTTGACTCACACATTTCATCATTAGATTCTTCTGCACCCTTTTGGCTACTTGGGTTTAAAGAAATTACGTTGCTAATGACACACGGTAGCTCATCGTCACTGTATGGTTCCACATACTGAACTTCATCTTCTGAACTTTGGTGGCTACTGACTTTATAAAATGAGGGCGTTTCTGATGCAGGAACCAATTGGTCAAATCTTCCCGCCAACGGATGTCTATCAACTGATCTTCCCATCGGTTTTTCACAATTCGAGTTCAGATGCGATCTTTCAGAATTACTTTGGGACGGACCACAGGAAGCCGCACTGCTCGATTCATCATGCTCAATGGATGACGAAAGCCCATCCCTATTACGTGAAAGAAAATGACATTGTTCACTTGTTGACGGAAACTGGTTCTCTACGCTTGCAAAACCGTTTTTTGCCTGTGGGTTGATAGGGTTCCTTTTTGCTGGTGAAGACTGGGGTTGAGTTTCCGTTCCAGTTGTATTACTAGGCTTAGTTGATGAGCCATGGGGGGCAGGCTCGACTGATAATTGGCCAAAACTAGTTACAACTGAGACTGACAGCGGTTGCGGGTTTGCTTTAGTTACTGGTTTGGGCACCAAGACAGGAAGTCTTGCAAGAAGTTTTTCTACCTTGGACTCAGGCGAGTCATCGGCACTAAATAATTCTTCAACATTCTCTCTACCTTTTGATATTGGTACCGCACTCTTTGCACAAAAATCCAAGTGTCTGGCCACAAATGACTTTCGTAGCTTTGTTTTGCGATTAGACTTGTAAACAGCGGATGTCGCCACAGTACTTTTACAGTTTCGTTGCCGCTTCCGAAGACAGGCCTTTTCCCTTTGCACGTTTTCCATCTGCTTCCCCCTTACGACCTTCTTGGTCTTACGAACTAAAGACGATGGCTTTGCAGGTTTGGTCTTTTGAGCTGAAGACTGTCGTTCAGAAGTTTTATTTTTTTTTGCTGGAATATCTTTTTGAGGTTTGAGAGCCATTGCATTTGCAATGATTTCCTCTTCAGTGATAACCAGTGGCAAAGTACAAGATTGGCCATTAACAGTTACTGTTACTGAAGGTATTCTAAAGTCGCTGGTTTCAAGGTTACTTTTTGACTTCTGATGTAAGCTTTCAGATTCTGTAACTTGCTGTAATCCGTTTTTTGAGATAGAAGTATTATGTGAAGCTTCGTTGAAAACCGTTGCTTCAGCATTGTGTACGTTCGTACTTGGTTTCGTTTCACCATCCTTCAGTGAAAAATCATTTCCGCTCCTTCCAACAGTTTGCCCAAATGACCCAGGCAATACGGGCCGTGGCATAAGCACTGGGAACTTGGCCAGCACCTTGTCAACTTTTGAGGCATTTAAAGGCAACTTCTTCCGTATTACTACTGGCTTCACAGCTTCAAGATAGTTTTCAACGCCAGGATTGGCTACGCTGTGGACACTAGAGACAACAAGTTTTGGATCTTCACTAATCTTAACACCAGAGTTACTTTTAGTTTCACCCCCACTGTCTTCCGTAGTGGATGCGTCACTTGGAATGTAATCGGGATCCTCAGTGTCGTCTTCAGTTTCCGTAGCATCTTTACCTTTCTTCTCTTCCTTTTCCACTTCATTGTCGCAATTGTTATCGCTTGTAGCTTCTCTGATTTCAATATACTTTTCTGCATTCGCAACATCTCTACAGTGTACCTCAAGGGCGTGAAGTTTAGCAGAATCCATATCAGGGAATGTCTGATGACATTCTAAGCATACAAAAGATCTCTCCATTCCATGTGAAGCAGACTTGTGTCGGCAAAGAGAATCTTCACTTGAAAAGATCCGATTGCACTTGTCACATAGAAACGTTTTGAGAGCTAGTCGTTGTGTACGACCATAATGGTCCTCAAACATATGCTTCTCTAACATCAACTTATTCTTAAAATCTTTGTTGCACTTCGGGCAAAGTTGCATTCCTTTGAAACACTTCATTCTCATGTGTTTCCTTAAGCTCGTGCTGGATAACAAAGTTTTGCAACATTTGAGACACTTGTAGTTACGTTCGTCACGATTCTTAAACATATGAGACGTTAAGGTAGAACCGTGTCGAAATGTCTTATCGCGCATCTCACTTTTGTAAGTTTTCTCATTTCTGTGGGCACACCTGTGAACCTCTAAACTTGCTTTCCGGCGAAACTTAGCCCCGCATTCTTTGCAATGAATTGTTTTCTCTGAAAGAAACACATTAGACAGTTTTATTAAGTAATTTCTTCTCCACAATTGCTCTTAAACGCCAAAAAACCCCAACATTTTTTATATGGATTACTAATCAAGACAAACCCTGAGGTTGTAGTTCTGAACTAGTGACTCGAGAAACAAAAGCACCCAACCCAAGACCCAACATAAGCCAGTAAACTCATTAGTTTAATCCTTCCTTATGTCCCCTCGTCCCTCACATAACCTCTCTTTGTCAACAAGTTTACAGAAACCTTAAAGAACAACGGGGAGCACACCACCTCCTGGCTAACTTTTCTGAGTGTCAAAAGTGGAATTCACAAAAGCTGTAGCAGGCGCAGTCGACATCTTAAATAATATAAGTCTCAGAAAATAGCAAGAGTGCACTACACATTAATTGTTTGTTAAGCACAGCAAGTAGTTATGGTAGTTGGCTGGCAGACAGTTTTCATATCACTAAGAGTTCCATACACGAGGTCCCTAATCCAAACCCTCATACTCTATCTTTGTCTCAGAACATCTCTACCAAAACTCCAAAATTACTAAGATACATATGACTCCCCCCTCGCACCAACACTGAACATAAAATTATTTTTCATAATACAGAAATAACCCTGTTACTGTACCACAAATAAAAAATAATATTATTCGGTTATAAGTAAATCTTACCTTTATGGCTTCTCAGGTGGCTTCTGTATTGCTCAAACGAGTCAGAGGCTTTATCAAAGAAGAGTAAATTACCATCACCTCCTTCCACTGGCTTGTCATTACTTAATCCTGTATTTAACTTCAGTGTAACCTATCACAGTTGGTAAACAAATAGAAAAACATATTATTACCTTAAAAATGTAAAGAATAAAACCACGAGATACAGTAACTTACTTACGTTTAACTGAATTAAAAACTAAATCGATATAAAATGGTTAACTAACCATGGAAATACCCAGCTGTGGACAAAATAGGCCATTTGTTAAATTATGGAAATGAAAGCAATATACAATAACTGCTGAACTGTAATAACCAAATAAAAAAATTCCATAATTGGTAGTTTCAGGGTTATCAATTTCTCTCTCAGAAATTTGTGGAAATCCAAGAACTTACCCAATTAAAGATATCAACAATATCAACACTATTCTAAAAAGTTAACAGCATCAAAAATTTTCAATAAAGTTCTACAAAAGAAACTGTGAAAACAAACTTTAAATCATACATATCAAAAAGAAATTCTGAGCACAAAGAAACTAACACACACATAAACATTATCAACAATTTGTGAATTAACATCTTCAGTACTATATTATAGGTCTAAAGCTGAAAACTTGTCTAAAAGTGGACATTTGTCCAAAGCTAAACTAAGGGCACATGTGAAACTTTGTAAACAATTTGTTTGCCAAGGAGTTGTACAAATTTATCTTATACTGCTCCTCGCTCAAAGCTTTGTATATCACGTTACACCAGGTCTAGGCTGAAACAACTGGCCCTAGGCCTGGTTGTTAAAATTCAACAATGGTTTATTGAAAAATTCAACTAGTTTTATCTTTACAGCCAAAGGTTTGCTTGTTCAAAATTTCAAACAATATTATTAAATTTGGATTAAAAAAAAATATATATATATATAAAATTAATATTGGATTAAAGCTTAACATAAAAACAACCCAAAACAAAGAGTGAAAAGATATTCAGGGAAGTTTCACAATGAAGATTAACAAATTATAAAGCTTGGTACACAAACACAAGACCAGTATATCTGTGTCTCTGATGCCACAACAGTTTTCAAGCCCGTAGGGAGGGGGAGAGGGGGCGAAGGATGTGACAGGTGAGCTCACATCCCACAGGCAGCAAAGGTCCACTTTTTGTTGACTAACTATCAAATTCTCCAGGGGAGTATTGCCTTTGAACCCCTTAAAAAATTGACCTTTCAGTTTGGTTTCTTGGTTCACAAATGAAATGAAACTCAGCATTTCATTAAATGACTCTGTTTCAGAACATTAAATTAAGAAAATAATCGAGGAAGAAACCCTTATAAACAGACAAGGAGACCTGTTTAGTTAATAATAAAAACAATTCACCCCCTCAGTGTCGGTGAATTAGTAGTGACAGATAATTACCTCGCCATTTTGGATTACATTTTTTGGTACAGTTCCTTCTGTTTTTCCTTCATTGACTGAAAGACAGGTCTCATCTGGCTGGTGTTTGGACTTACAGCTACTTCTACGAAGCTCGTCACTTTTCTTTATCTGCTTCATAAGCAATGTCTGTTTCTTACCATTCTTTGCCTTTTTGAGGGTATTAGTTTTAGCCCTCAACTCTTGATGTTTCACTGATGATCTTGTCACTCTGCAGTGAATTGCATCAGGGAATGATAACATCTTTCTTGTCTTCACCATTTTATCAATTTGTTCAACAAGCTAATTCAAAGTTTTTCAATTATGCTTTCTATCTGTTAAAAAAATAAACCAGTTGTTATAATGTTGTAACAAATAAGTTCATTCAACATAAATGGTTTAGCATTATTATTGCCTAATAAGTTGTGCTGAAACACAGTATTCTGTGGTTCATCCAATCACTTTTTTTTGTAATTATTCTGTATCACATAAATCCCATTTACATGTTCTATAATTGAATCTGATATAAACACATGCTTGTTATATTTTAGAAATATAAAATGAGCGTACACTCTGTTCAGTAATAGAAACGTGTGAACTTTTAGTTTATAAAGGAAGTGCTTAGAAAATGGAGCCACAGGGGCTAGTTTGTCTCACACTTCTTAAGTGGAATTAAAACTCACAAGTGTTTCTATTAATGAACAGAGCAAGTAAGCAAGTTTTATTATTCTAAAATATAACAAGCATGTATTTATATCAGATTCAATTATAAAACATGTACTTGGGATTTATGTGATACAGAAGGCATATAACCTAGCAGAAGGCATGAGACAGACACATTTTATTATCTCTGGCTACAATTGACATATATTGTTATAAATTGTTCCCTCCCCCAGTCCCCAGCTTACTCGGTCAAAATTTATATTCTAATCTTTTTTTGATTAAAAAGTATACTAAGATGCAAATACTTTCTTCAATAATATAAATTATGAGTTAATAGACGACAACAGTTTTAATCTAAAAAGAAGAAAAAAAATTTAGAGGGATAATAAAAATTTTCTAAAATTTGAAGACATGAAAAGTCTTTTTCTTTCTTTCAAACATAATGATCAGTGATAGAAATAATATGAATGCAAAAGGAAAATATTTTCTAAATATCAATTACAGTTGAGATTTTTACTTTTTAGAGAATCTACTTGAGATTGAGACTTAATAATCAGTTGTCATTTATTTCTCACTTTATCTATTTACTTTTAGAAATAAAACATAGCTATTACAAATCACTTTCCGTTTTTATTTTCTAAATTAAAGTATATTTCCTATGGTTGTAGTACTGAAAATACCTAGCCCTGTAGGCTGTACTGGCCGCAGTGTTTTAAACCACTGAAAGTGTACTTAGGAGTGATCTCTATAAAACATCTGAAGAGCAGAAAAGCCATGATTTTGCGCCTCTTGCTGGTTGGCTGAATATTAAAATGACTTTAGTTTAGAGTCGGGTTCTACTGCACTACTAAACTCTTTATTCTTTTAACTAGTGAAGTAACAAACTATAATTATTCAAAGCTAAAACGCTAATGGTGGAAACTGAAACTTGGAGTTTTATTTTCTGAGGAATACCTGGAAACGTCCATAATCCTATTTCTGGTGCGATGTGGTTTCGAGTGCTGACGATCGAAGTAGAACATAAGAATGGTGTTTCCTCTTAATTAAGGCAAAAGGGCCTGAGCATCCAAATACCAGTAAATGAGTCCTATATCAAAGTTTCGTAGCTCCTTCGAATAAGATATTACATCACTGTTAAAATGCCAACCACATTCCCATCGTAAACTCGAGGAAGATCTTGCTTATAGTTTTCTATTCATTCCATGGTCAAAATCAGCTCTGAACATACGTGAGTTATCAAGGAGGCTGTTCGGCTTTCAGCCAATGAAAACGCTAAATTCTAGACCGCTGTTGGGTAACAGTTTGCAACGCGTTGTGATTGGTGGAACAGCAGGACATGACATTTCGCGTCGAGTTCAGTAAACACACACCATATGTCAACGAAGTGTTATTCGCTCGATCTGCCGCTTGATCGTCCGAAATGGCCGAAAGCGAATGTCGTAAGCATGCGTTCTTTCACGAAAGTTTACAACTACTTTGGCGTTGTTTGTTCGTGCTAACAAAATTTTTTGGCCATATGGGAGCTCAACTTCCCTTTAATACATAGAAGGTACTGTTGAAAACTCAGTTTAGCACCAACTCTAAACTTAGCCTGAGTCCCCTTTCCAACTTATTTCGTCGAAGAGCCTGTTCACAGGCTACTCTAAGACCAAAATATTGATGTAATTGATGTAATTCAATTTTTGGCGAATAAATAATGAAATATTCTTACCGCCGCGTGAGCCGACCAAGCACTCCAGACCGATTTTTGTTGATCGCTTTTACTTTTATTAACAGTTTTTGTTATCATTTTTCATCATAATTCATTGATAGCACATATAAGGCTAATATTAACAATTTTTCTTTCTTTGATAGTAATGTCCCCCTTGCCCCTACACCTTCCCGGGGGACTTCACTTAAAGAAGGCAATCTTGAAGTTGTGTCCTAAAATCCCTAAGAGATAGCTGTCAAATCGCTTTTTGCAGTCTAAGTCCTTAAGAAGGAGGTCGCAATTCAGCGTTGTCGATGAAGTCTGTTTTTTACTTTGGTTTTCGCATCAAAGGTCTGCTTAATATAGCACCTAAAAGATAACAATCACGTAGAGATATCCTAGAAGGTATCAAGTCCCCGCAAGACCCCAAATATGAAACCCTAAAAGAATAAGAGTAATGTAATCTATACCATTCTCATTACCATTTAAAATATACTTCTCGGATTCAAATCGGGAAAATGTTTCATAAGAGCAAAGTATTTAAATGGAGCTGGGAATCTATATAAAATGCTTCGAGTTGGCTGATAAAGCAATAGTTACCAAGTTTTAGGATGAGACAACTGTTGGTTCGGAGTAGATAGCAGAAAAGAGAGTGGAGTTACAAATTTCAGAGACAAAATTAAAAACCAAGTACAGATAAAACAGTTTATAGACTATAGATAGTGATAAAAACCCAATTAAATGATCCACTGAATCGCTTCCAAAAATAAGATTAATTGCAATGTCTGCAATGGACGTGTGCAAAAATTTATACAACTGCCAACTAAGCATTCCTGGCTGTTTTATAACATAAGCTACAATAGAGCGGGAAAAAGAATAGCCCCAGGTAACTACATCAACCGTTATACTAACCGTAGTGTTCACGCTACTGTCCAGGTTTGGTTAATTGGCACAATTTAAACCAACTAAAGTCTTTTTCGATTTACTTCGTTTTCGCTGATTTAGAATTTGAGTGGGAGTCACAACAACTTTACATGTTGAAACCTACGGAGCCCAGTTAGGACCACTTATCCTTCCCTTTCATGACTTCTATTTTTTTGTCACAACTTTTAGTTTTTGGCACAACTTCAACCTTTTTTCATGACTTCAACTTTCGAATTCCACTAAAAAGAGTCGGGGGTGCTCTTCGGTGGAATTTTAAAAAGTTTGACCCGTAAGAGATAGCGAGCTGGGCGTTGTCTATTGAAGTTGCACCGCTAAAAAATGGCGTGTTATTCGTTTGCTTTTTAAAAAAATCAGGACAATCGCTAAAATATCATGGATGCCGCTGAAATAGCAGGATGGCTGCTAAAACATCGGGTTGCTGCTAAATTTGAGTCATAACATTTACTTGTTGTCGGCAGATCTACTTAGGGAAATCGCCAAAAAAATCAATACTCTCGCTAAAACTTCATGGCTATCGGTAGCATTCTAGTGCTATATTCTCAGAAATCGAAACACCGCTAAAGGGTGTTATGTTTATAGGTCACTAGAATCGAAGGAATATCGATTTATCTGAAGAAAATGTCACGTGATGTGCAAGCTTCAAGAGCCACGTGAGTAGGAGACAAGAGAAAATGAGGGGACATTTTCATATTTTTCTACTAACCAATGTTCACTTTTGAAACTAATATATTTGAGAGGATTACGATCTGAAGATGCAAACAACAAAAGATTGTATAGCGCTTTTTAAATCGACAGAAAGAAAACAAAATTTAAGGTATACTGTAGTCGGTAAACAAGTGATTATCTTCGCTACGCGCAGCCAATGAAGAACTGCGCAGCGAATCGTTCCTTTTCGCGTCAATTGCTTCTAATGCACTTACTGTCCTTATTCTGATTGGTTGAGGTGGTGGTGTGATGTCTCGTTCAACCAATAGCATTGCGAGGATACTTTATCCGTCGGAACTTTTTTGCGAGCGCTTTCGGTCGGTTTAAGGACGAGTCTAAAGCAAAGCTATTCTTTTGTATATTGCTTTCATACATTATTCTTCCGACATGTCAGCAGTTTGAAAGATGACTTATTTGTTTTCAAACGAAATCAAATGTTTTTTGGGGTTTTGACTCGATAGATAGCGACTGAAGTAATCCTCCAGCGAACCTTGTACTTGCATGCGTAGATTGTAACAAAAAACGTTAGTGTTCCGTAATGCACACAAAACAATTCAACATAGAAGTTTCAAATGTAACTTAAATATGCAGTTGGTTAAAACGACTTTCAGTCTGCGAGGTTAATTTTCCACGCTCGGCGATAGCTTAATGCTGATATGTATCTTTCTTTATTTTTCTCTTCAGCATTTTCTGTCCAATTCTAGTTGCTCGAGTAAAAAAAATGTCTTGCACACCTAAAATATATATGCACTGATTTTTAAAAATTCAAAAATTGGTTGGTTTTTAATTTCAAGAATTGTCTGGGGGAGCATGCCCTCAGGAT
>JAOBAT010061452.1:0-25276 GCA_026413305.1 Hydrozoanthus tunicans | reverse complement strand
TTTGGCTCCCCACATCCCCACCCCCCTCTCTAATAACCCTCCTCCCCCTCTAACAAGCCTCCCATCTGGAAGGTCTATAACAAAAAAAAAAACTCTAGGGGCTTGTTAGAGTGTTAATAGTGGCACAAATACCTGCAGAACTTTTTATTTCTTCAAAATTCTAAAACAATTTTTCATTCAGTACTGATTGACACACACATTAGCTGGGAAGATACAAGTTATTTCCAAACATCTATTATGATTTATTTGTAGATCACCATACCGACTCTGGTTTAGCTTTCTGTCTTGGCTGATAGGCAGAGCAACAATGCCGCAATCCATTATGGCTAAGTACATTCTGTACAATCTGTGGCATGCATGACAAAGGCCGAGTCATGGCATGCAACCTTTCTTCATCTGTACCATCTTCTGGAACAGTAGCTACAATGTTAACTTCACTAAATTGATAAGGAAGAGGAGCTGATTTACAACGCTCTCTACTTTTACGAGAGTGTATCTCCTCTGGCGACAAGAGATTATGGTGCTGTTTGGAAGAACTTGTCCTAAGTTTCCAGGCGCGATGACAAGCAGACCGTGACGGTAATAAGGCAGAACCAGTTCTTGGTTTTGCAGAAACAGCCCTTTGCCAATCTGCAGGTCTTGGTGGGGCTGACTTGCACCTTGTTGCTGTCTTTTCACCAACTAAGTAAAGTGATGTTGCTGATGCTGTACTTTGTGGTCTCTTGCTATGAGAGAAACTTGCTCTAGATCTGCCATGCTTTTTAGAAGAGAGGTAAAGTCCAGACGGTGATGAGGTTGGTTTCATTAATCCTTGATTTGATCCTTTGGTAGAAACACCACTGTAACCGCTTCTTGCCGAGCTTGGTCTTGAAGCACTAGCAAGTGATGGTGATGGATTTCTAAATGGTGGTGATAATGATGGACTAGTCCAACCATTGATAATATGAGGGCTTCGTTTTTTGGTAACTTGATCATTTTGCTTTGATCGTGTGCCATTGACAGAAAAGAAATCATAAATAGCATAAGGATCCAAATATCTCGGTGAATTGGTCTTCTCTCCAGGAGTTATCCACACATGTTCTTGTGATGACATAATTTACTACTCAAATCTTATCACAAAATTTTATCATAATCTCAGGCTTTACAATATATGAGTATACTAAATTTTCAGCACCACTTCTAGTTTTTTTTATTTTTTGACAGTTTGCCTTGAACCTTGTAAGTTGAGCCCCAAGGTATTCTTCCTAGATGAGATTTGTCCTGCAACAAAGAAACCAGAATATAAACCACTATTTATGTATAATAATCAAGGGTGAAGAGACAAAGAATACTGACAGTACACCGTTTAAAATACGCATTTGTCTAAAAATGAAAACTCACTGACTAACTGTGAAGAAACTAAATTTAAGACTGAGCTTGATTGTTAGTGTTATACATGCTTGCTTATGATAATGGAGACAGCCAGTAAAATTGCACTAAAAATAAGGCTTCACGATTCATGATCAGAAGGAATGTTACTCAACTGTACTGAACCAATTACTGAACCCTAAAAATACTTTTAGCCTGAATGTTAGTAGCTGCACAACAGTAATTGTCCACTACTGTTAATTTTCAGGCTCAAACTATATTTAGGGTTCAGTGCAAGCTTAATTCCTGCTGATAATGACCCACGAACCTATTGTGCCAGTTTATTTGTCTCCATATATGTATCATGATCATGAATATCATTCCAACACTGTTCAGTGTTGGATTTTCACCACCACCCAGATCAAACAAGCCCAATGCATATATATTTACAAGGGCTAAGCCCTTGCACAAATTTTGGTGTCTTTTTCTTTCTGCAACTTTATCAGTAAGCTGCTGTAGCCCCACAGTGGACAACCACTTGAAAATTTTCTATCCAGTTTAGCTACCCTGATATATCAAGTTGTTGGGGGAGGGGACACAAAAGCTTAAATTGCAGTTGCTTCCATTTAAATATCAAAGCAACCTGACCAACAATGGTTTCAATCCCTTGTCAATCTTGTGGAGATGAGTACTGAGTGTGTATGGTTAACTTATGGTATCAAAGATACCATAAGTTAACCATAATAACAGGGTAAGTTAACCAAAATAACAGGGTTATATATAGAACTCTAAACTGGTAGTGCCCTCTGTATACAACCCATACCTAGCAAAAGGCAAATCAGACTTGAAATTGCTAGTAACAAAACAAGCGTACTATTACGGTAAAACTTTGCAAGAACACGAAAACGAGCTCAAGATGTTTAAATATCGCGTTAAAAATTTGTATACTAGACATTATAAATAAAAAGTATGACTTACTAACGTCAGTTATTCATAGACCGTCCCCTTTAAATACGATGAATACACATAAAAAATTTGAAACAGTTTAATCCAGATTCTTTAAAACTCAAATAAACAATTCTCACTTCATGTTTGCTTTGTAGATAAAGTCTTTTAAAACTCAATTACAACTGAGTTTAACTGTGTTAAAATTTAAACCTCGAATAATTAATAACGACTAACTTTTGGCTTGCTTTACTTTAGATGTGCGAAGTTCCTTTCTTTTTTCTAGGTTGTCCAGTATTTTTAAACAAAAACTCAACGACTGCTCTGACAAAACGTATTAAGGGATATATAACTCACCTTGGTGGCTAAAGATATTTCCGGAGTAACTCCAATTCAAGCATTTCGTATCTTGCAAAGAACGGCAGCTACAAAAACCGCAACTTTAAGATGTCAAAGTGGAACCAACCATAATTATCCTTTCTCTTGTCTGATGCTTGCGACGAGCTGTAAATGATTTGTTAAAGGAATAAAATGCAAAGCAGCTTATTGGTGAATCTTCTTCAAAAATCCCTTAGTTTATTTATTTATTCGCCGGGTCCTGAAACCGTTGTTAATAAACTCCACTCAAAACAACTCAGGAACGCTCTCAATCAGCCAATGAAAATCACTTTTAAACGCTGCTCTACTCAACCAATCCGGAACGCGCTTCTATTGACGAAATCGTCGCTATGACAACGATGTTGATACAAGCCTTCGCGAGGTCGCACGCTAGAATCTCGAGCAAAGAAAAAGCCAAGGACAACATGTCGCGTTCTTCAGGAAGCCCAACCGTTGAAGGGTACAACAAGAACATCATGCAAGTAAATGACCCGTTACCAGAACAGTGGACGCTAGTTAAAGAATGGCATATGGAACGAAGAGAACCGTTCGAATCTTGGAGATCTTTGACAAATTCGCAGATCGATCAATTATACAAGCAGATGGCGCAGTCAGTTGAAAAACACCCTTCAGCATTGCTGAAATGATTGATTGTATGTCAGGAAATGTCACAAGAATTTTCATCTTGTTTGTTTTTCTTGTGGGTTATTCGAGGACGAGCACAAAATTGTTTGTATCTTGCAAGCTTCAAGACTCTCTATTATGCCTACGGTTTGTGCGATAAGCCTCAATCAAAGAACTGCAGCTAAAAATTGCTGGTTTTATCCAGCAAAAAGACTGAATTCAACCGTAACAAAAACTCTTTGAGTTTGAGTGTGAAAAACGAAGCTGATAAAAAGAAAACGAAAAAACAGGACAATACTTTATTTATAAACACTTTAATTTTTACGCCTATAATTATTAGTCAGTCCAAGTGTGTATTTACGACATGTGACTCCTCAAAGAGTTGTCTTGAAAGTATACAGCCAGGCCGTTACATATTTAAACATAAGAACTAAGCTTAGTTCTATTTTCTCTATATATCTAAGATATGTAGAGAGTTTATTTATTTATTCCTGGTAGATATAAGTACTTAATTATTAAAAAGCGAAAATATAGTCTACGGTATATGTTGAAATTTTTTTTTGTTTGTGTGTCAGGTGACAGTTTTTTTTTGGGCTGCGATTACGATTAAAAAAAACCTCTAACATAATATTTGCTCTTTAGTTAGCATAATAAAGTTATGAATTTTGTGGTAATAATGTCCTTGTGTATATTGCGTGAAGGTAAAAATAGCAACATCGGTCTCCATATGTTTTTCCCCAAAGGCTATGATTAAAATACTGAAAATTGTGCCGGGGTATTCTAAAGTTGCTTCGACTTTAAATAAAATGTCTACACTCTTTAAAAAGTCTAGTTTTGGAAAGAAAAGTAAGTTAGAAATTTATCATACGTTCACGTTACTTGCGGTCCGCGCTTTTGTAAATTAATTCAGGTTTACCTTGCACGTGTTTGCAACTTTTACTTTTATTCGATTTATGAAATACGAACACGTTCCTCGATCAAACTGACCGATCATAGCGCACTAGCACACGAAATTAATGAGAAGCATTTTAAAATTCTGAATTTCTGGTAAAGATTATTTATCCCAAGTAAAGAACGCAACCTTTTCAAATTTAAGAATTAAAGCGAGCTCTTTTAACACGCATATACCATCATGTTTTTTCCCCTCAAAAGATTGTGTAGTACAGTTATGCATGCAGGAGTATACATACTTGTTTAAGGATAAGTCTATCGGGTAAATAAAAAACAACTCGCGACAAAAAAAGTTGATTAATAAACCTTAGCACTCTATGCACGATGTGTGTTTCGTCTGTCTCCACCACCTATATAGTGTAAATTTATTTCATAAATTATTCAAACCACGGATTTTTGGATCGAAAAATTTTACCAACACTAACTGAATATCAGTTATTAAAAGGTTTATCCAATTAAACAGCTCACCCTAATTTTCTGTCTTTGCCCAACACGTAAAACCGTATCTAAAAGGTCTAATTATAATTTACAGAATTTACTAAACATTCGATTGCGAAAATCCCCCTTATGAATGCCATGGCAACAAACTTTATTTGTTTTAGTTCAAATGGTGCTCTCCAAAAAGGAAAAGTTTAAAATGAACGCGGTTTTGATGTAGGGCTAGTTCGGTTGCGGTCAGAGTAAAAGAAACATACAGATAACGTATTTTTATGTTCATTTTTTTACTGATGTTGTCGATTTTTTATATCTTTACTCAGTTAAAATAACTGAAAACCAAAAATGGCGCGCTTGCCCAGCCTTCGAGTTTATCGCGACTTTTTCCTTGATAATAAAAAGCTTCGAGCGTTCGTGACTTTGTAACACTCCATGCACAAAGCGTGCGGAACAAAGCCGAAAGAGCCAATCAGAATACTATAGAACAAAAAAAAACTCGAAAAAGGTGGACAACTATAAAATTAACTATATGGTTTATTGAAACAGTTACAAGATCTCCACTTAATTAGACACTTTAAGCAATTAATCTCAAAGGCATATCAAAGCTGAATGAATCTCTAAAACATAAAACATATCAAACTATCAAACACGCTTTATTTAACTTTGATAGAGTTAAAGATGAAGAAACCAAAATCACAACCCAAATTTGGTTTTCTTACCTTCCGAGCCACTGCAGTACGGCGTTGGTTTGAAGCGGTTTGGTCTGAAAGCAGCCCAAAATCGTTTGTCTGGCTTCTAAACTGAAGAACATTGAGAGCTTTAGAACAATCGTTGCAACTTGTCCACGGATGGCGAAGTCCATCGCTTTTGGTGAATCGAACATGGTTTAAATGGTACGAAAACCAATAGCTGTACTGTTGGCGAGTTCGACTTTCCTTTGAGTCCATTTATATCCCTTTTGTAAACTTTTTGGTTGTTATAGAAATGAAAATTATAAAAACCTCTTCTGTTAATATATACTTTGGGGAAAAGAAAGAAGAAGTTAAAGTTTTGCAGAAATATTTTTCTGCCTCAACCGAATTACAAACTAAGAAGAAAGTTCGAAATTGGATTGAGCTGCCTCTGCAAAGTTATTGCCTTTTAAAGCTATTCCTGAACCGGGATATAAAAAAAAAAATAGAGAAACCGGTGTAGCGCAAATTGAGTTACTTCCTGTCAGAATCATCAGTTTTGACTTTTGAAATAAAATATACTTGTGGGAAGTTCTAAGTTTTATCAACAACTCTGTCTCAACTGGAAACAGTTCATATGGCAGAGTCAAATATCTACAAAGTTTATTTGGTTGCCTAGCTGACACAAGTCCAACAAGGTTTAATTGGCGGAAAGATAAAAACAACAAGGTACTTCACGCTGTGACAAGGAAAACAAACCAACTAAAACATATAACAATATTTATTAAATACGAAATATTTTTAGGACATGTTTGTGTATGTTGTTTACGGCCACTACAAATCTCGTCTCAAAGATCGAACTTAATCCCGATTCAGTTGACACGAATGAGCCCAAACATAGAATTTGCTCCTCATAAAAAAATTAGATTTATATGCACACTAAGCTCATGCAATGATTTAAGCAGGCACCAATAGAAAGCATTTAATCTTTTTTAACCAGTTAGCCAGAATTGAAACCGTGTGCAAACCATTTTTCAAAAGTATTAGGTCTAGTGGCATTAGTGTGAAGTGATAAAAGTAGACTTCTACACACACATTTACCAAAACAATTTCTTTTAGAACATTTAGGTGCAGTTAAATTAAAAGTGCAAAAAATATATAACAAACTTATGTTACAAATACAGTTTTCCAGATGCACGACCGGTTGCGCGTCTATCGAGTTTAGTTTTACATATACAGTCAGTTGACTATTGACTGTTAGTAGAAATCTAATAACTATCTATCAAAAATGCTTTATTGGCTGCTGTATACGCTGTCTATCAAGTGATAGATAGTGCCTGTGAGATCCAATATGGTGTCTACGCTTCCCGATTTTCAGTCGTTTCCGAAGACAACTTGCACTAGTTGGCAAAATTGTTCCAGATAAATCGAAAGCAGCAAAACATTATGGTGTAACAAATTTTTAAGTAAGAAAAATTTATCTTCAAAGCATTAGAAACCTTAAAAAGTAGAAACTGTTAACATTAGAAAAGTATTCGAGGTGGTATACTCGTACAAAGGAGCGGCTGTAATCATTAACAAGGTAGTCGAATTTGAAATCGAAAAAAGAAAAAGCTGTAATTTTTATCAACGTAGTCGAAGTAGTACTAGTGTATCGTATATAAAGAAGGAGTTGCAATCGTTACCTAAAAAGTCAAAGTTGTAACCATAGTAAAGAAGCTGTAATCGTTACTGTTGATGGAATAGCTCTAGTCTGGGCTACCTGTGGTTAGTCACGTGGAACTTGTTGAGCAGATACATGGAATTTGTTGAGTACACACTTTCTTTAAAGTGCATATGAAGTGAAAATTTTTATTACTTCAGTGGATAGACCTTGCTAAATGAGGAATAATGATGAAAAAAATTTGCCCATAATCATTCCTGGTTCTCGAGATATCAACTTTTAAAAATTGCATCTGATGACGTCACAAGTGGTTCCGACAAATTTGCATTTTTCTAAAATCTGCTGCCAATCCATAAAATTTGGGTGGGTTTGAGCCAGACTTGGACTGGTGATCCATCTGCCTCGGATACATCAATAATCCAGCTTTAGCTAAAATACACCCAAGTGTTACGGATTGACAGCAGATTTTGAAAAAATGCAAATTTGTCGGTACCACTCAAGACGTCATCAGATGAAAATTTTAAACGTTAATATCTAAAGAACAAGGAGGATTTTTGAAAACTTTTTGACCGTTGTTCCTCATTTAGCAAGGTCTATCCATTGAAGTAATAAAATTTTTCACTTCATATACACTTTAATAAAAACCAACTTATTGTTCTTAGTTTTTTAGCGATTTGAGCCTCAAACTGTTCTTAACTTGTTCTTATTTATATGCGTGTATATTGCTTCAAGTACAAAAATGATGAAAGAAATCGGAAAATTCAGTCCGTTTTTCCAACAAGCATCTCGAATTGCTGTATCCCTCCCTCAGTAGTAAAAAGCATGCAGGTGTTAATTTCGAAGAAGTATGTTCAGAGAAATCGGCAAGACTGAAACGACAGGCAGGCCCTAAAAAATGAACGAACTTCACATCCATTTTAGACTCGCTTTTTTTTCGTTTGGGCTGAGTCTAATTGTATTATTTTGAGATTTTCAGTCCAAGAAAAACGTCCTACCGTATATTTGATGTTGCTTTACTTTCGGCAGAATGGAGTGCTTATAATTTGCATATGCACAACTATAATATCAGATTATGCTAGCAAATTGTTTCATGTAGCCCGTACAAGAAATGTTGCATGTTCTCTAAAATATCAAGGTTCTTCAATTTTCAACTCCAAAAATGGAATTACTGAGAGGAAACCTTTCCTATTTTTCTTTCATCAGAAAAATTAAGTCACATATAATTTCAAATTACATTTAGAACTATGAGAGCCGTTTGCCTCTTGAGTTATAAGGGTTTGTGTCGAAAAATTAGCTGGAACTTCAAAAAATCATAACTAATCAACAAAGCAATTAAAAAGAAAACTGAGACACGGTTTTTGACCTCAACGTGTGGTAAACAAATTGCAACAAAAAACAGCGGTAATCGTCTTAACGCGCGAGAGAATAAACACTCCGGGAAAAACGTGTAGTTTTCGAGAAAAAAGGGTTCTTAATTACTTGTTTTCGGTTAAAAAATTGTGAAAAATAATTGCAGAGACCAAAACTTTGTTTTTTCACTTTTCAGAATATATATAATGTATTGCTAATAGTGCGGATTGAGTATCTTTACAGCCGCAATGAAAAACAGCACTCAAAAGTCTCATGTGTATCCTTAACAATATAAAATACAAATACGTTATGATGGGCGACTTGGGCTCAAGAAAGGACTAGTTCAATTTGTTTTTAGAGAAAAAGAGGTTTTCAAAAAGTGTGTATGGACTATGGTTTAATGGATGCTAATTTGGAACAGTAGAAAATCAAGTGTTCTAAAATTTTAAAATGAGTTTTAGCATTAGGCATGGCATAAGAGTTGTTTGTCGCTAAAAAAATATCTGTAGTGTATAGATTCCGCAACTTTTGCCGTTTTTGTTACGATGGCTGTAAAGCATTATATATGGTCATTATATTTCTCTGCCTAAGTACCAAACTATTATTAATGACTGATCATGAAACACGTTACATAAAAGGGACTGAATGACTAGTGTGATCTGTTGTAGGGAGTTGAATTGGATTGTTATCGATTTAGCAAAAATTTACACAGAGTTTTCTGAGTCAATGTCTAGCAGTGTTCGAAATCAATAAATGATTCTCAATAAAGTTTAATTTCGATGTGCATGAGTTTTTAGTGGAAATGTTCATGTTTTGGTCATTTGTTTTTGTGCAAATCAAAGCCGGAAATTAGTTTCAATTGCAAACTTCATCTTTGTATACTTGCATGTCACAGATCCTTAGTCCGGTAGACGTCATTTCTGACGCTTTGTAATTAGAACTTTGGTTCAATAAAGCGTCTTTCATCTATATCTATACAAAATATTTCAAGCAATGAAAAAAAAAAAGACAAAAGCAAAGACGTAGATGGTTACAGGAATACATATCATCATTTGTACACTGACGTAACTCGAAGTTCTTTGACTTGAGACTTGAAGCAGGTTGAATGACAAATATCTGGAACAATTTAATCTATTAATATCTTCCTTTTGCTTCACTACAATTGTTGTCATAAAAACTCATCAAAGATCGGAAATAACCGAAACAAAAAGCGACAGAACTCAGAACCGCCAATTGCAAAAACATTCAACTCCCTATAATTATTCTTTTCTCATTGAACTCTTTACAGGGAAATGAGAAATTTCACCTGAAACCCTGAGAACATACCAGGTGTGACAAATAATAAATTTATTGTTGTCACACTTTAGAACATAAAAGAGAGACATTTTTGAGGTCTTAGGGCGCGCTCGACATCAACCATATTTCGTCGCTACCTGGCAACTAGAAATTCTCTCTACGACTTAAGGTAACTTATATTCATCAGTTTCTACTTTGATTTAGTTCTGCTATTAGAAACTGAAAAGGAAAAACAACGGCTAAGTAGCACTGAACACCTACAAAATTTGAGAAATCAAGTTGCATCAATTGCATAGCTCTAAACTAGGTTTTTGTCCCAGAACGTCATGTTGCTCTTTCTTTAATTTTATCTTTTCATTTTCTCATAACTTTCCCCGACAATCATGCAGACTCAAAACGTTTTTATTAAGAAAGCGCAGCCTCTAAAATTTTTTTCTGGCCAAGTTAAAGAAAAAACAGAAAGAAAATAGCAATTTAGTTTGTTTAAGGACTAGGAAATATACATTTATTTTAAATATCTGGTCTGGCATGAATTCGGAAGAGCGTGTAGTGCCTTTTTAAAGAGCATTTGGTACGACAATAATCTTTTATAAAAATGAATTTTTCGCTGCTCTGTCAACAGCAACAAATATCTTCAGTTAGTTAATTAAAGTTTGAAGGAAAACAAAATGATTTCCGTATATTGCCCACTTAAAAAATAACCATAAGAAAAAAAAACAAGGAGCAGTTGACGATCGGGAGAGAAAAATTGAAGTCATTCATAACTATAAGTTTACAAATTTCATTACTTAGCTTTGTCGTTTGATTTTTTATACTAACCAACGCAAAATATTTGATTACATCAATATTCGGAATTAAAAAGTATAATTTTCTTTTTCTCTTTTCTTTTTTTCTCATCAACAAAGTTTTATTCGCAGATTTTAATCTTAAACTGAGTGTAAAAGCTTGTGATGTCTCCGTTTTCTCGTTCCCAACTCCCAGGGCCTGATACTCGATCAAGGGTTGCCGCTTTGGGGTTAAGAGAAAGTCTGGCCGACTTGTCCTGTGCTCTAACAGATTACTGGGTTCAACGCAAAAAAAATTATAACCTAGTACGCAGGGTTGCTGGAGACAGGTCGAAGAGAGCCACTGTGCACGAGGTTGATCAGTGAACGACAACTTTTAATAATAGGAAGCCCGTTTTTCATAAATATTGCTTTAAAACTCAATGTTTGCCGCCACCGTGTAATAATTAATAAGCAATGAAGCGAGACTATTTCGACGATTGATTATGGTGGCTTGTGCGTAACTCGCATATTTTAAGTGCGACACTTTTAAACTGTTTTTTAAATCTACCCAGAAAACCTCATGATCATATAGAATTTTGCGTTCTTGTGGAAACTTAATTTAAATGTCGTTGTTATTTTTTGTCTTACATGAGAACCCACAATGCATCTCTGGCGCGTGATGGTCATGGTACTTGGCCTCAGTCCACTGACAATGGTTACAACCGCTGTCCCACGGGTGAAAAATGAAAAAAAAGCCGCCGTGGAAATAATACAAAAGGAAGAACTACCAGGTTCTCAAAAATCGGTATCTCAAAAACATTACCACATGCAAAAACTCGGAGAGCTTTTTGCTAATTTCGGCGAACACGAAAAGGGCCTGGGCATTAGTCATCACAGTAACAGCAATCAGCCTAACGAGCTGAGAAAGATTTTAACCAATTTGGAAAAAACTGTCAAAAACCCTAAACCGAAGTCTATCCAGAGGGAAAGAGAGGAAGAACGAGAGCGAGAACAATTAGGCTCTCATGGCAAAATGAGGGAACGAGGAAGAAGAAGAGAGAGGCAACGGCTTGGGGAAAGACTGGGCCCAAACGGGGAACTTGTGACAGAACTGCAAAAAGAAACGCAAGGCGAGCGACAGCGCCAAAGACTGGGGCTGAATGGAAGGATGCAAGAACAGCGAGAAAGGTTCCGCTACCGTGAACGAGAACAAGAGTAGGGAATGGGTTCAAGTCTCGACCGCAATGATCTCTGGAACTCTTTGTTAGGAAATCGGAAGAAATAATGCAGCGAGAAATATTTCCCGCCTAGAATGTGGCTTCGACCCTTAAAAACACGAAAAAAATCTAACCTAATAAAATTTTAAAAAAATTCAATTTCTTGGAGAAGCCCGTTGTACACAATGAAAAGCTGTACTAAAAAAACAGCAGTGATTGAATAAAAGCAAATAATGAAAGAACATGAACTAACTATGTTTTCGTATTTACACAAAACGCTTATTTGAGCAAATAATAATTTGCGCGCCATAAGCTATTTTTTTATCATCATAAATATTCTTTAGTACTGGGAAAAACCTAAATATCAATGAGAAGAGAAAACAAATTTGTAATTGCCCTTAATCATATTTTTACTCTCCTCCAATATTTTTGCAGCATCCGTTTCACTAAAATTGAATCAAAAAGCTGGTTTTCAGTCTTTGCTACTCTTTTCAAGTGGAGAACCCAACAAGTTTTTCAAACCGATGATAGGATCGCGAGGGCTTACGGTTAAATTAACGTCCTTAACCGAGAAAACGCGAAGTTAACCGTTTGCAGGTGTTAGAGCAAAGGCAGTATCTTCTCCTTAGTTGTTTTAAGACCCGACACCGGGAATCGAACCCGGGCCTCCCGCACGACAGACTGGCGCCTTACCAACTGGGATAACCAGGCGGCGGCTTTGACTCAGAGAACTAATTTTTGGCCCTCACGCCGATTTATCTGGTCTGGGTTTTAAAATTAGAAACTGGTCAAAATTGTCTTTTTCGACCTCAAACACCTTTTTCAAGGTTTGCCCATTAATGACGGGAAAGGAAAACCTTGATTATTTAATTAAGTATAGACTAGATATAGGAAACAATTAGCTGGAAACTCGAACCGGAAGAAAATAGTCTTAACTAATATTTGGTGTTTACACACTTACGCACAGCCTCCACAAATACCCAATTATTTTTGCATAAAACTGAGAATGTAAATTTCCCATATTTTGTAAACTTGCTTGCTTAGCAGATTTTCAACTTAACGAACGAAATTATTGATATTTGCTGAGATGAGTTTTTGGTATTCATTCATTTGTTTTTCTGCTTTTACCGACAAAAAGTCGAAAGAAACGAGACGCATTCGATTGTTTTGTCTTTTTAAAAAAGCGTTTAATTTGGGGGGACTGTCGTATTTTTAGGGGTTGTTAAACGAAAACCAGTGTTAAACCAAGAGCCTGGTATTTTTTAGAGTTGAAAAATGCGAAGCTATTAGACTGCTTGTGGTCCCTCTTTTCAGCAAATGTGCGTAATGAAAAAAAAAAATAAGGCAAACGTCCTATTATGCGCGCACCTTTACTGAGTGCATATCACATTTAGCGCAACACACGAGGCGCAATATTGCATGCAACGTTGTGCGTGCGCAACTGAAACCCTTCGTGTAGCCACATGGTGAAATGGTTGCCTGCAATGTTGCAGGAGTAGGATAAGTTTTTACTTCACGCAACGTTGTGTGCAACAACTTCAGAGGTAGCTACACGTTTAAATTCTTCCAGTTGCGCGCAACGTTGGAATGTTTCATTGTGTAGCCATGCTTTTAGTGCCAATCCGCTAGCTATTCATTTAAAAATATCGAATTTTGATTGGTATATTTTAGGATAATTCTCACACCGAAAGGTTTTCTTAGGGTAGAAAACTTTTACTGCCTTGGCATTTGGAGGGTGTTTTGGGGATTTTTTCGACAGTCATTCCTACAGTTTTCACGCCGGAGTACTCCCCTCCCCCCGTTCCCCCTCCGCGGGCATTCAATCTGCGACAGATGAATTCGTTTTGGGACAGTAAAGGTGCATGGCTCTATACAATCCTTGTAGAACGTACGTCAAAGCGATGTTTTCGATGATTATAAGACAACAACGTGAAATGAAGTTGTGTCTCTGGGCCCGGTTCCTCAAAACCCGATTAGTGCTAACCCAGGGTTAATTACCATGGCAACTCATAGTTTTTGTTAAGAGTTACCCTTGGTTAAGTTAATCGGGGTTTTGAGGAACCGGGCCCAGAACTTTATCCGCCGCAATCTGCTTTTTGCTTTACAAAACGCTGCAAACGTTTATTAAACAAACGCGCCTGAGAAAACAAAGCCGTTATTTGCGTTTCACGAAGCCCAAATCTGGAACCAATTCGGACTACGCAGATTGAGGGAGTGAATTTATAAAAACTATAAAACTTTTGCTTGCTCTTCGTTAAAATCAGGGAAAAATCTGAAAACAAATCAATGCATATTTTGGCGTTTCAACTGGGCAAATACAGGAACATGCAATGAGCTAAATTTTGAAGCAGGGATATCCGTCTCTCAAATACACACTGACATGCATTGTTGTACGTTAGCTTAAAAACTTAACTTCAAACATTCCAGAGCCCTCATTGAAAACCTAAAGGAACTTTGTGAGCAAATGCTAACAAAATATACCAAATTAAAACAGTTTCAAAATAGCTTGTTGCTTGTCTTTGTGCCTTTAAAAACGGAGCAAAATTCTCACCAATTAGGAACAAATTTACACAATTGGTTTGTGTACAAAGCTGTGCACTATGTTGCAAACATGAAAGACTGAAATAACTTGCGGTTCTATTCAATTTGACTCAGACTATTCGTTTGTATGCTCATATCGTTCTTGAAATTTAATCAGAAAATTTCACTTGCTTTTGTGCTTGCTTTGAACACTTTCAATTGTGAACAGACAATGTTTACTGATCGAAGGGCGAAGACAATTGCGAAGACAGTTTCGTCTTTTATTGTAGCGTCGCAAAGGTTTCTCAATGCAAACGAAGTACTCAGCTGTTGAAACAGTACAAATATCAACTGAGACATCAAAACCAATCATTTTCAGCTCAGCAGCCGAGTAGAAGATCGTTTTACTGAACTTCCTCTGTGTCCGCACATTCAAGTTTGCGATGAGACATTCATTTGTTATAATACTCCTTCTGCCTCTCTTGGCCTACGGTAAGTACAAGAACTTACTACAATTAAACACATGGGCTATTTTTGTTCTATCAGTGTCAAACGATTTAGCTATCTTTTCTTCAAATACTTCATTATACTTCAATAACCAAAATAGACTGAATAAAAAACGTCTGTTTTTTTTCGGTTCAGTGTTCGACTCGTAATCCTAGGGTCGCGCGTTCTGGCCCGGCCAGACCACTGTGTTATGTCCTTGAACAAGACACTTAACCTGATTTTGTTCCAGTCGACTCAGCTATAAAAATGAGTACCAGTTCTGCTGGTAGTTAACCTGCGATAGATTAGTGTCCTGTCCAGGGGAAGTCAAAGACTCTCAGCTGCTTAACACTACGGAAACTAGAGATAAACTCCGGCCTAATTGGCATGGGCTCGAAAAAGGATTAACGATAGAGAAAATAAAAAATGGTAATTCACAAATTCGAGCTAGATGATAAAAAGATCTGTAAACCCTGCTCCGGAGTATTCTCTGTCCGTTGGCATATTTCTTCTAAAAGTAAGTTAAGGCTTTTGTGAGTGAAGTGTTGCCAAACGGCCGACATGCAGCCGTTTTAAATATCTTTTTTTAGATTTTATTTCGAAAAGTTTTCATAAAGGCTTCTTTCCAAGTTATCAGAAACAAAAGCAGTGTATGAATTACAACGTATTGTTCAGACATCAGACCAGATCCGCAGCCAGGAGAAAATATCATTCGAGGCAGTATACGAAAATCAACTTCTAAGGTGATCCGGAGGCTCCCTGTTGTTTTTTTAATTTTCATCCAATGAATTGCTGAAAACGCTCCAAATTTATGAAATTAGTTCATTTATTCCTGGTGAACATGCAAGCTGAAGTCTTAACCAAGCAACTTGGCTTTGAAGGTGGATCAGGCAGATTTCGAAATTCTCGACCAGATTTACGAGCAACACAGATCGTCCATAACTCCGGTTCCCCCAAAGATTAAGCTTTTATTTTCGCTAAGAAATCTGAGATCGTTTTGTTGTTTAGGCGTACTGGAGTTTATTCTTTCTATTCGCTGAAAAACCTCCTCAGCAGACCCCTAAACTCGAATAGTCAAAAAACTGAAGTTTACTGAAGTTATTAACAACAATGACGACCTTTTCGAAACTATTAATACCTTCTTGTAAAGACAAAATTATTGTTGATAGACAGTATTCTTGGCTAAGATTACGGTTAAAGATATTTTATGTTAACTGGCGCGATATACACGCATTTTTTAAAATTGGCCGAGGCTCAATGTTCTTAATTGTTTTGGCGATTTGAGCCTCAAATTGTTAAAATGTTTTCATTTCTATGTGTGTTCAAATTGAAGAAAAAATAAGGCAAAAAGATTGCATTGTTTATGATTTTGGTCAAATTATCCCTGCGAATTTATCATAGATTTGACGACATTTTCCCCGAGACGATTTCATGTGATTATAGGCTGTGAAGCATTTCTTGTTTATTCTTTATTATAAACTGTGAAGCATTTCTTGTTTATTCTTTATTATAAGCTGTGAAGCATTTCTTGTTTATTCTTTAAAGTTCAGTTAAAAATCGAAGTTCAGTAAAGTTTTCAAAAAAAAACTAGCTATCGAGCCCCGAGCCTCAGCTTGTTCTTAATTTGTTCTTAAATTTTGGCCAACCTGAGCCTCGTTGTTCTCATAAAGTTGTTCTTATAAAAAAAGCGTGCATAATTATTTTCCAAACTTTTACAGAGGTCACCTCAAAGTGCCAGCTACGGGCCTGCAGAATAGAAAAAGAAGATACAACGATGCTTACTATATTCAACGACTTTAGTTTCACTCAATAAAACGAACACTCTGATTGGTTGATTCTTGACCACGTGCCTCTGATCATATTTAAATGTATCCCCGGCAGTTTTTGCATACGTTCCCAACACATCACCACGCATTTCCTATATGATTGTTTTAGGGAAAGTCTAAATATATAACAAAGCACTTAAGGCATAGTCCGTCGGGAAAACTGATTCCCAGGGGACTAAACAGTGTACATTGTATGAGTTTACTAGAGAGCTTTTCTTTAAAACGTACAACTCTATTGCTTGGAAAATGTAAGCTCAACTTTTAAAGTTAAAAAAAAATTATCAAACTGTTTTTGCTCTTTTAGAGTCAAGGCAATTAATCTTCGATTTCTTTCAACTGCAAGCCAGTCAACACGAACAATTGTTTTGACATTTTATAAACCGTTCATTTTTCTTGCTGTGGTTTTAGCACAAGAAGTGCCCGAGCCCACGGAGGCACCTGAGCCCACAAAGGCACCTGAGCCCACGGAGGCACCTGAGCCCACGAAGGCACCTGAGCCCACGGAGGCACCCGAGCCCACGGAGGCACCCGAGCCCACGGAGGCACCCGAGCCCACGGAGGCACCTCAGCCCACGGAGGCACCTGAACCCACGGAGGCACCTGAACCCACGGAGGCCCCTGAGCCCACGGAGGGACCTGAGCGCACGGAGGCACCCGAGCCCACGGAGGCACCTGAACCCACGGAGGCACCCGAGCCCACGGAGGCCCCTGAGCCCACGGAGGGACCTGAGCGCACGGAGGCACCCGAGCCCACGGAGGCACCTCAGCCCACGGAGGCACCTGAACCCACAGAAAAACCAGGTTTGTGGTCACTTGTCTTTGATTCTCAACGAAAAATCATTAGCAGCTAACTTTTCCAGCGTCAGTCCCATCGTCATCTTCAGCCTTTGCCTTTCTATAGAACACGATCAACTCAGTCCGTTTTGTGCGGCCTTAAGGGCTAGAGGTAACGAGCTCGATCCCTTGTGATTGGTCGATCGTTGTTTTGAGTTGTTTATAACATTTTTGACTCAATATTAATGAGTCACGGAAGAACAGGCAATAGAAAGCGTGGTTCCTTCGAGGTCTGCCACCCGGGACCTACGGTTTAACGTCCTTATCCGAGAAGACGCGAATCTCTAACCGTTGGCAGATGTTAGAGCAAAGGCAGCACCTTCTCCTTAGTTATTTTGAGGTCCGGCACCGGCAATTGATCCCAGGCCTCCCGCACGACAGACTGGCGCCATACCAACTGGTAACCAGTATTAACGTTCAGCTGTTGCTTTTGAATACCTATAGATATATTTATCTGGAACTGTTTTACTACAATTTTGGCCCTCGCTAACTCCTCATTTTAAGAAATCATTGAGCTCGTCAGAATTTTATAATTTTTCATTTATCAGATTAATGAGCTAGTTAGAAATTCGTGTCACTTCAGATCATAGTTCTTAAAACATATACGGACTAGTTAGGAAACCGTTGTTGTATGTCTTTTGTTCGCAACTTTTTGTTTGTTTTTTAGTCTTGACTCTGCACGAAGCATGCAGAAAACACAAAAGATTTTGAAATGCAAATAAACAAACAGCCAGTCAAAATGTTGTCACTAACATCTGAAACAAAAAATGTGCAGGGTCACGGTTCGTTCAACATAAAACAAACCATCTTTGTACATTCTTTGTGTTTCCCTTTTGAGGTTTGCCGGCTTTCCTAACCAGTCCCGTGTATCTTAGAGTTTGCCATTCGAGCAAGCTCAAGACTTCTTTAGAACACTTGGTAGATAGATAAAATAGACAAGCGTGTTTGAAATGCGTTGTTCAATGTCTAATGCTATCTCAACAGAGGTGGAGTATGACAAGATCGGATGCTTCCAAGATCGATCTCAGTCGAGAGCTCTTCCAGAGTTGATTGGAAATTTCCGATCACAGATCGATTGGACAGACTTGACTAAAACTGTTCATCAATGTGCTTTGGCTGCCAAAATAAAAGGTGAGTTTCTCATTTTATTTTATTTGTAGCGTAAACTAAGAGCAAAATAGACACATAATAATGATAATAATGATAAAATAAAATTATATTTCTATAGCGCCTTTTCCTTAAAGTTCAGAGGCGCTTTACATAAAATAGTAATAACATAACCGGCCATTTCAAAAACTGTTTATGAAAACTAAAATCATTTGTTTAAGCTAAAACCTAAATAACATAAGTGCGTAAAAATTTGATGAAAATATAATACATTAAGAACAGTCATAATCGAGACATTTAACTGTGGTAACGGCCATAGGAACCATAGATTCAGTCTGCAGTGTGCTTAGGTACTTTTAGTACTGCTGTACGGTTCCAAAACAAAATCATTCTATATCTTCGAAAACGAGCGCAAAAGCCATGTGACGTATACTGTATTTAGGAGTTTGAGGCATATATTGAAGAACACCTCCAGGAACATGTTTCGGAATGATGTTCCTGCAAAGATGAGGTTGTAAACAGAATACAAACAAATCTGCCTCACTTCCAAACGACTCAGATGGTTCAGATATGATGTCAATGTACTGCGTCATTGTTGCGTCATTACAGTTGTGCACAGCTCTGCAACCGAAAGCAGACTGCTAGCTAAAAGATGGTCTGCTATGGCAACAAATGATGTCCCACAGTCAAAAGAACGATTACTAAGTGTTTCAAAGAGGCAGGAAGTCAAACTTCTGGAGGAAAGATTACCGGCTCTCTTCCCCTCTGGTGCAGAATGGAGAGCTGTGCGGGAGATGTTGTCTAACTCATTTCCCCTCTGGTGCAGAATGGAGAGCTGTGCGGGAGATGTTGTCTAACTCATTTCCCCTCTGATGCAGAATGGAGAGCTGTGCGGGAGATGTTGTCTAACTCAATTCCCCTCTGGTGCAGAATGGAGAGCTGTGCGGGAGATGTTGTCTAACTCATTTCCCCTCTGGTGCAGAATGGAGAGCTGTGCGGGAGATGTTGTCTAACTCAATTCCCCTCTGGTGTCCAGTGGAGGGTTTTGGCCCTTTTGCAAATAATGGGGCTGCACTGTATAACCTGATTCCTGTTCGTCAGTAATTCCTCTCTTTCCCTATCTACAGGTTATTCATTTTTTGCTGTTCAGTTTTACGGCGAGTGTTTCTCAGGAAAAGATGCTGGTGTGACTTATGACATGTACGGACCGTCAGTACAGTGCACGGACCACGTGGGACAGCATTGGACCAATATGGTTTACCGCCTTGCGGGTGAGTGTTTTACCTCGAACCCAGGCCTCCTGCACGACAGACTGGCGCATTACCGCCTTACCTGGCAGCGGTAAAGTAGGCGACTCAGCTGTATAAATGATTACCAGTTTCTGCTGGGGGCTAACCTGCAATAGATTAGTGTCCTGTCCAGGGGGAACCAAGACTCTCATCCGCTTAACTATACAGAAACCGGAGATAAGCGCAGGCCCAATGAGCCACTTAGGCTCGAGAAATAATTCCTTGTGAAAACTGACCTAGTAATAATTTTGTACAAAACTTGCAAGGTTTTTTCAGGGTACGGCTACTATTTCAACAACTTTAGCAAGAAAAAGAAAAGGCTATGTTCAGATTAAGCTTTTACAAAACATTTTGTGAAATTTTACTACACCAACTAACTTTAGTTGAACTTAATTCGTCCAAAATATCGTTCAGTTAAACAACTTCTAAATAGTTAAACTTATAATCACCCGAACAAATATTTTTACTGCTTTAATGATTTTCAAATTCATTATCCAGTTTAACTTTAAAGAGTATTTATTCCACAGGTTAAGGTAATCCAAACAAACACCAACTTGCGGCTGGTGAAGACTACGCGTGGAGTGAGGAATTCAACTCGACTGGCTGGTCCAACTGCACGTGTAATCTTATCAAACGACCATAAATAAACCAGTCACACCAGATCAGACTGTTGATTTTGTTAGCAATCTTTCTGTTCTATTGAGGGGCGGAGAGAGACTAACCATGTTATTCTGAAAGGGCAGGCTGTAGCAGGGGGAGGGGCCAGGGGTAAGAGATAGAGTGTGGTCGCCCCCTATTTGTCCGTACGTTTTTATAACTCCCCTTCCCCTCCCCCCTTCGCCAAACTATTGAGCCCGCGCGGCCCCCCTCAAGTTGAACGGGAGAACAGTTTTCTTTTACGAGTTTTGGTTTTCCTTTGACAGTCTACCAAAACGTAAACTATTTTCTTCAATTTCGTTCCCAGGGCCATAATTCTCTTGGTCCGTGACGCGTGGCTGGGAATATTAATTAACATTTTAAACATAAAAGTAAGCAATTACTTTAGTTCAAGATCTATAAATTTGTATCTCTGCAAAATAAGGTTGTTTACAATTTAAGTCTAAACCAAGGAACTCTATTTTACAAAATTTTTCTATAGATTTAAAATTAGGGAGAGCAAATGCAATAAAACGCAAGCACTTTATACGTCGTTTAAAAATGTTTAAAATACCTCAAGAACCATTAAAGATTTTTTTCACATTTTTTTCCACTGAGATAATAAGATTTTTCACTTCATATGCACTTTAAACGTTGTTTACTGAAGGAATCGTGACTGCAATATATTCTTCGTTCCGTGATCTGTTATTGACTAGAATCACGTGCATGCAATACTGTTATATCGCTTAAACACAGGTATCAGGCCTTGAAGTATTGACACAATGTGTCGTCATACACGAAGTTATTATAAAGTTTCGCATACATAGTTGTCTCTGTATGCGAAAAAGCGAAGTACTGTAGTCAATTTTTTAAGGTCTTGCAGAGTTATGACTTACTTAAAGATGTACGAAAAATTTGTTTTGTAGCATTTATTGTTCATTAGAAACAATACAAATCAACTGTGAATCAAGTTTGAACCGATCTTCTGTGCCCTTCACAATATCTGTCGAAATAAGAACGGAAAACATCGAATTTATTAGAAGTTTTTAAATTGCTTAAAAACTTGCCCATTCAACAAAGTGTCGCTTTACCTAATAAACCAAAAAATGCTGATTACGTTTTATTTCCAATACAAAAAGAGTAAAAGTGAAATAAGAGTTCGTTGTCTATAAATTTACAACACGGTGGGCGACGGATGTATAGAAATGCTGTTGTTTCGGTTGTTTCAATTGTTCTTGAGCAGAAATAATCTGGTCTTTACGACCAGCAAGGTTTGTCGTTTGAAAATGAAGAGAGACGACTGGTAGTCCTATATATTCTAACTACATTGAGTCAGATTATGAAACCTAACAGTAGACGTTTTGCTTGTCTTGATGTGTAGAAATGATGAGAATTGTTCTTTTGTCCTAAATGAAAATGTAAATGAAGTGAACAAATATTTTACTGGCAACTTTGCCAAGTTACATTTACCGGTGCATCCTGGCACTAGAACTACTCTTGCTTTTATTGTTATTGATATTTCTATTGTCAACAATTATTGTTTCTCCATTTTCATCATCAACATCATAGTCATCATTGTATCTATTATCAACGTCGTCATCATCATTAACATCATCATTATTTCTATCATCATCATCATCAAAGTCATCATCATTATTTCCATTATCGTCACCAACATTTTTGTTTTCATTATCACTAACATTAACATTAACATCAACACCACCATCATCATCAATTTTCTCTTATCATCATCAACATCACCATCATTGTCATCAACATACACCATCATCATCACCATCATCAACATTATCATCACCGTCATCATTGTCATTATTTTTATTACCATCTTCATCATCAACAACATTTCTCTATCATCATCAAGGTGATTTCAATTATCATGATTATCATTATTTTCTTTATCACTGACATCACCAACATCACCATCATTATTTCTGTTATTATCGTAGCATCAACATCATCATCATTAGTGTTATCATTTTTCATCACATAACAATTTTGTTTCCTTTTGCATTACATTAGTTAACACTACTCGGTTAACCAAATTTACCTGCGTAAAAAGCTTTCCTTCATCAGTCATGTTTCAAGACACTGGACCTGAGAAGCAGCAATCGCACTGCGGTAAGCGCATGCGTACAAACAACACTTCCACTAGCTAGTGTTTATTGTTCATTGATAGTCTGATCTCGGGCTGATTTATCTTTTTTTTGTATTGCACTCGTCCGAACGCGAAAAAGATGGAAGTTTTAGTAATTACACATCTTGTACAGATTGAACCTTCCGCAAAGACCGCGACGGGTTCGCTCCACTTCTTTGTTGACCAATTATTTGAAAAAGAAAAGTTATCTCTGGATTTTTTAAAATTCATTTGGTAAGTTCAAAAGTTTGATAAATACCCAGTTTGCCTGTTTTACACTCCTGTCTCAGGCAACCTAATATTCTTATAAAATTTTCCGGGGAGGATTTTCCCATAATCCCCGGGACTCGCGCTTTCGGCGATCCTTCCGTCCGCCACCTCGTTCAATGGCACAAAAAAAATCCCGCAAAAAATTCTGGCTACGGACGTGACTCATATGTTTGTTCACTCACACGCGCGCATAGCTGTACATATAGCTAATACATACACGGCTTCAAATCGCGTGTCTCGGTTTCAGGCTCTTTGCACTCCAGGGGCAAACCTTCGCAGCTCGGTCGCTCAACCTCGACCTCTTCAACAGTCAGCTGCCTCTTTCGTGTGGCCCGCCCGCAAGTCGCACTCCATGGTCCCCAGTCCCCGTATTTGCAGTTGACAGTGTAGCAAAGTTCGGCTGCAGATGGGAAAAAGGCTTGTTTAGTTGGTCTTGAAATATGTTTCAAATTGTTTGACACTAGATTTTTTAAACCTGATTTGATAAGTTTGCACTTGATTAAATAGCACAAGGTCTTTTACTAGCTGGTTTTAGCACATATCGCAAGCAAGTTCACTAAAAAGAAAAAGAGAAATGTATTGATGTAAATGTCAAGTTCAAATTATTTGTTAGATAACATTTATCATTAAAAACTGAATCATTTGATAATGTACTCGAGTGTTTTGATTGGTTAAGCCATTATGGTACATGAGCCATTATACCATTATCCACAAATATGGTAAGCATAGGCGTCATCTAATGGCAGCTAGAAAAATTTCCATAAGGAATCGAAATTTTTTCACTCATTCAAGCTGTATAGATTTGACAAACGTGACGTGTTTGATTGTCGGCATTTTACAACTCATTCAGAACAACGCGCGCAAGGTTTTAGCAGTTTTTGTCATAACATGTTTTGAAATGAGTTAAACCGTAAACTATCTGTACATTGCAATATCCAGTTTCTTCTTACAAAATAAATTCGAGGAGATTTGTCTATTTTTGAGGGCATTTTTAACAAAACAATTAGTTATTTCATTTGCGCTTGTGGGATATGAGGTAATTACAGCCAATGCCCGCTTATGGAATAACTGTTATTTAATAACTGATAGCGAAATCTTGGCGTACGGACTGAGTTTAGAGAGATTTATATGACAAGACCGAGGCCTGAGATTTCCAAGTCAAAGACCGAGCGAAAAAGGTTTTTAAGTTATTCATTATACATTTTTTGAATTTAGTAAAAGTAAGCGAAGTATAATAGAGCGGTAAAAAAGAAAAAAAAGGTTTATAATACCAGCGGTGGTTACAAGGTAATTCGGTTTATTCAGCAGCCAATCAGATCCCAGGATTCTTTCTGGACCGGCATGTAGTAATCGACTGAACATAAGACGATTCTGGTCGTTACTCACCCTTCACCAGCTTGTAGACGAAGTTGGTCCACTGCGTGCCTACATTCTCAACACACTTTGATGACGCCCCATACTTCGAATAATTCTGCTTGGCATTGGGGCCGGACCAGCATTCGCCATAGAACTGGACCCCAAATATCTCATAACCTGTTTAAAACATCATCATAATTATCACCTTTATCATCATCGCTGTCATCATGACTAATATCATCAGCATTAGCACCATCGTTCATAAACATCATCATCACTATGGTCAATGCAGCGTCATTGTTATCATCGATATCACAGCTAAAAAAGTTAGCACTGAGACCAATGTCAAAGATATTGTGACAATTTTAAAGTGCACATGAAGTAAGAAATTTATTACTTCAGTTGATAGACCTTGCTAAACGAGAAATAGCGTTGAAATTTTTTTGTCAAAATCTTTAATGGTTCTCGAAATAATAACGGATTAAAGAATAAAATTTTTTACTCCATAAGCGCTTTAACAATCGCGATCACAACCTCCAACTCTTCTAGAAGAGATGATCCCGTTCCCTCTTTTCATTTCCATTCCCGTGTTTGTCTCCCCTCCTTTGTCTTCTCCCGAAATTCCCCCATCCCCACCCCCTACTCTTTATAGTTTCACCGCTTTTCTTCCCTTAATTTTTCTAAGAAATTAGAACTAAATATCTTGAAAAAACCACTCTAACCACGCGAATGTTTCCACTCCCCACAGCTAGGCCAAAACTGAGAGAGTCTGGTACTACGTTTAACTGCTGCTCACCTTTCTGCTTGGCGGCGATGGCGCATTTTTTCACAATCTTAGAGATGTCATTCCAGTCGATGTCATGGCGAAAGTAGCCGATCAACTCCGGCATCGCTCGATAAGGCTTCGCTTTGTCCTTAAAACACCCAACAGCCTCGTAATAGGGTCCGCTTACTGCAACGCAACAAATTTTTACAAGAACTTTTTATTCATAAGAACATTGTACCAAATAAGAACATTGGAGTACCAAATCATTTGCAATCGACTGATTCTCGAAAGTGTAACATAATGTTGGCAATAAGAGTAAAATCAAGGGTTCATTAACGTCTTTTTCTTCTTTTTTCGGACGTGACATTCCGAAAAAAGAAGAAAAAG
>JAOBAT010061441.1:0-25280 GCA_026413305.1 Hydrozoanthus tunicans | reverse complement strand
CCCCCCCCCCCCCCCCCCCCCCCCCCCCCCCCCCCCCCCCCCCCCCCCCCCCCCCCCCCCCCCCCCCCCCACAGGCACCCAAGCATCCCCCCCTGTGCTTGTAGTTTGATGATCTCAGCAGAGCAGCTCAATCACTTTAATTTCACCCTTTTGTTCAACCAATCAAAAAGCAGTTGGCAGGTGAAACAACCTATCAGTGAACAGCAGAATAGGATGTACACATGTGACATAAAAAGCAATGGGTTTTATGTTTCAATTAAAGCACTGTAAGTTATTTTCACTTTTTTTTTTACAAGTTTAAGAGAAAGAGTTTTTCATTGCTTTATGCAAAAAGTTATATCTGTTGATGTTTATAGAGCGGCAAGAATGATTCAGTAATGAACTCAATCCCATCTTGTGTTGTCTTATACTGACGTTATATTTTGTAGGTTTGTGTATCAAGACACTTGTGGGGCACACAGCAGCAGTAATTGCAGTTCAGTTTAACCCAGACAGTACTCTGACAATATCATGCAGTTATGATAGTCACTGCCGAGTTTGGGACACGCAGTCAGGCCACTGTCTTAAAACTGTAGTATCGGATGGGCAAGCCATGGTATCTTATGCCAGACTGACACCAAATGGAAAATATTTAATGATAGCAACTCTTGACGAATGTATCAGATTGTGGGATTATAGGAAAGGTCAAGGAAGGGTCCTCAAAACATTCAAAGGTAATCTACAACTTCCTAGTTTTAGTTTCCGTTTTGCTGGCAAGGAATAATACCTCCCTCCCCCCCCTGCTGCTACTTGTCAACTTTACTCTGACTTGTTATTTGTGCATACATGCATAACTGTGTACATATTTTTAAAGTTAGTTTTCATCGGATGAAGAGCCACTTTTCTTGTGGAAATGCTGAATAAAGTTATTATCATCTGGCCTAAGTCAATTAACCATTTGGTAAAAGATGACGGCTGTACGCAGTGTGAACCTTACACTGCTAAAAGAAGCTCAGGGAAAGGGGACAACTGGTAAATCTCTTTCTTGTGCAAACAAAAATGTGTGTGTCCAATTTGAGATTCTCTCTTTGAATTTATGTGCTGGGCACTTTAAGAAGTCTGTTTGGTAGGAGCTATTGACAAATGTTCAAGGGACCATCTTAAATTGTGTTTTAGTAGTTTCCATTTTTATACAAGGAAAACAAAACAGGAACTATAACTTAAGTAGATACTGAGCAAAAAAACTAAAAAGGTTTCACTTTTTGACCTTCTGAGAAATGGTTGGCTATCTTACTTTTTACTGTAAACTATGGATTTCAAACTTATCAATCATAATGCCCGACTTGTCAACTGTCATTCAAATGTCAATCAAATGTCAGACTTATCAACCTATTTAGATTAGAAACCTGGCATGATGGCAGAAGCAAAAATTTTTTTGGGGGGCACAGTGGAAATTATTGTAGTTTGTTACAAAATCTGAAATTCCTATTTAAAACTTCATGTTTTTTAGCCAGAAATTATTAGGGCCCCCCAAGTCAAATTATTGAGGGGGGCAGTGCCCCCCGCAGTCCCCAGTTCCACTGCCCATGCCTGGAGATTTCAGTTTAATCTGTTAGTAAAACAACCTAGGCTGAGCTTATAAGATATTTATTTTAGTTCAATTATCACTTACTTACAACTTGCAGGTAGTTTTAAAACCAACCCCTTCACACAAATAAGTGAATAAGATTATTTACCTTGATTGTTTTATTATGGACAGGTGTTACAATTATTTTGTGGTCACATGTTGGTCTTCTATATCACTATGAAACAGTCTTTTTAAAGTGATCAGATGTTTTACACAGATTGTACAATTAACTTTCTTTCATACACCAGGGCATAAGAACAAGGACTACTGCATTTTCTGTTGTTTTTGGACAGCTTGTGGGAAAAAATGGATAGTAAGTGGTTCAGAGGACAATGCAGTGTACATGTGGGATTTAAAGACTACTGAATTGATTTGGAAACTTGAAGGGCACAAGAATGTTGTCCTTAGTTGTGATGTCCATCCAACTTTGCCAATAATAGCATCAGGGTCTCTTGATAAAACATTGAAGATATGGAAATGGGGGCCTTAACCTTGGCTACAAAATTTTTGGTGAACTCAACATCTTCACATATGACAATGGTTCTTATTGGCTTTGACCTGTCTTGATGAGTTGGCAAGAATAGTTTGTAGGACACCAAGCAGTTATTCAAACCTCATACTTGTATCTGAGTGACTCTAACTGTATAGTTATATTTAGAAAGGGGAAAAAATCGATGTTTCAAAGTCATGAGGACTTCATTATCAAGAAACTAAATTTAAACTAACATGCAGATTAAATTTAGTTTCTTGATAATGAAGTCCAGATGACTTCAAAATGTCGATTTTAATTGTGTTATTTTTCATTCTAAACATTAATTTTCTAAAAAATCTCTGTTAATAATTATGTATAGTTATATTTAACAGTTATTAGTAAAATCATACTAGTGGTCTATCATAAATGCTGCATTCTGATTGGCTACCCTACTCATAGGCTATTAGTGATAGCCTATGAGCAGCAATTGCACATGATCATATTTGTTGTAAACATTAAAATATTAATTTTAGAGCTTTAAAAAAAGATTTTTTTTCTGATTTTTGACAACTAGTATGATTTTACTAAAACAGGCCTGCAGCCTCATGGGCTATTGGCTTCTAGCCCATTCGGGCTTGAGGGATAATTATTGTTATACAGGAGTACACTCATGTACAGTGTCATGAACTTGATCTATAAACAAAAATAACCACAAGTGGGCAGCTCAAATACCAAGGACAGCTGCTTTGCTTTTGTTTTTAAGCTCATCAACACTGCAAAGCCAGTTAGAAAAATTATTTATTGTATGTCAGGCTTGACTGTACAGTGTTTAGCAAACTGCAGGAATCAGTTGTATCTTCTTTGCGCTTGGTTCACTGTCATCTCATTTGACACTTTACTAACAAAGGCCAAGTGTTACAAATAACTTACATGACTTCAGCTCAAACATTCCCACTAAGCATCTAAGGCATGTGACCAAGATTAACGTAATCCTGTTGAAAATATGATTAAAAAATAAAACAATGTCAGCAGTTATGTGAGCATCATTATTTGTGCAAACAATCCATGGTTAATAAAATTATGTAAAATTTTATTTAATCCCTGTTGAAAGGGTTGGTGCCCAAATCATGCTTTGATTGCATTCTTAAGTACTTGATTTTTTAAATATATATTTTCATTTAATAATATATTTTTAAACATACTTCAAGAACTTTTTGTGAAGGATTGGAGACTAAGATTTGTCACAATGCAATATCTCAAAAACTTTAAATTGAATTGTTTTTAACAACAACATCATCCCATAAAGTTACAGAATATGATGAATGCTTTAATGTTTTAGGTTTTTGCCTGCCCTGACTACAGTAACTAAAAAAATACTAGCTTCTGATGAAATTGTCACCACAAATCTTTAAAGGAAACCAAGACTTGAAAACCTTGTTAGTACATTGCTTGCAAAACAGTTGATCTCTCTTTTCCCTTTAACACCAAAGGAGTGAAGCATCAGGCTACACTTTTGCTTACCTGTAGAAAAACCTTTGCCAGATTGCTTAATCTTGGGTTGGAGGAAGTGGCAAACTTCTTCATACAGTCGACAACAGGTTCTGCTGTGATTTCTAAGCAAGAAACAATATAACTTTTCTGTTAGTTTTCCAAATTTATGAAGTAAAACAAACATGTTTATATTATTTTGCAAGAGAAATGGTGAAGGTATTAAGGGCATTTAAAAGAATTTTCTAAGAATAGCTGGATCTCTGTCCTTTCCTTTTTTCCCCATCCTCCAAACTTCCTTTTTACTGATTTTGACTTATTCATTAATAAATAAGTTATTAATTTTTTAAACTAATGGCCATGTCATGTAAGAAGAGTTCTTGAAAGACAATTATTTTTAAAAGACAAGTATTTTTTTAAATTCCAAATTAAAGGGGACAGTTGGCTTTTTAGCAATGCAAAATTAACAACTTAATAATGTACTACAAGATTTAATGTTACCTTTAAAAAAATTGACTTGCTTTTAGACATTATTGTCACTATTGTACAACTTTTGGACAACCAAACCTTGACTTATGAACTCCAGCTAACTGTCAACAAGGCTTGCCGCTCTCGAGGTCACATGGATGGAAGTCAAGGAAGCCATGATGTCACAAATTTCCACAACGTAACTGGCTTATTCTTTTTTCTATTGTTACTGACATTACCTTTAACTACTTTTCCTGAATCACTCGAGATTTTTTCTGCCTGTACAACGATACTTACGCACATGGCTCTATAATGCTGCTGCCTCTCAATCAGGACTTGCCTTTTGGCTCAGATGGCTTTTTGGAAACTATTTGCTGTTACATAACAACTTTTTATAAAATATTGCTTGGCAAAACACTTATTTGATTTTAGTGACTTCTTTTATGAGTCTAGGCAATGTCAGTCTCATCTTCCTACATTGCCCTGTTTATCCTACCTCCCCCCCGCATATACGTCCCCCCTAACACCCAACCCCTCCACTGTCCAAAAATTGGATACTGTAAGAGTACAACCAACAAACCTTGTTTGGTTTCAGGTGTTGTGAGGTACATCAGGGCAGTAATGGCTGAAAGGACTGTCTCTTCATTTGAACTAAAATTTTTTTATGCAATTTGTATGAAATTCAGAACATAAGTACAGGGTTCATAAATTATAAGCCATTTTGGATAAAATGTAAAATTCATGAAACTTAAATGAAAGAATACAGTAAGCAGGATGGGCATTCATTAATGATCCTTTTTTAAGTTTGATGAATATTTCATTTTATCCAGACAGGTACATGTGTTTCAGAAACAGTAAATTATGTCCCTCCCCTCCCCACTCCTCTCTCCCCACAGTATATGAGTACAAAGCCAACACTTTTGAACCAAAGCTTGTATTCAAACAATCTTGAGAACTGTAAGTTACAGAGAAAATAAAAACCTGAAATTATGAGTTTTTGTAAAATAGAAAAATGAGAGGAGGGTTAGAATAACAACTTTCCATTGAAACAACCAATTAAACAGGTGGCAAACAAAAAGTTTTTTCAGCCCTTCGAGCAACTTTTTGAGTTAATCAATAAAGTTTTACAGCCATTCAACACCTTGCATTTAAACACTCAAACAGGATTTATGACTAGTTAAATGAACACTTAAATAAGGGAACAGATTTTTGAGCTATAACATGAGTTTAGTGACCGAAAACTTTCACTGAATTGTAAAAACTGTACAGTACCTAGAAAGACATTCCATCACAAGAGAGATTCCATTATTTTCCACAATGTATTTCTTGTTATCTTTGTCTGTAAAAGTAACAAGTGATGAACGTGAAAATTTTTTATAGTAAGCGATATGGTATGGCCCTTAGCAATGCTTTAGCTCTGAAGATCATAAAACTAACAACAACTTACAATAATAATAATTATAATAACAATAATCTAATTTTATTTTGTGCAGCAAATCATAAGTAGATGCTCTTGCGTGCTTAACAGAATTCATAAAAATTACAGAATAAAATTGATATGTACGAAACAAATAAGTAAAATACAAAGAATTGCTTAATATTAACAAAATTGTCAGGGCTTGACACAAACTTTTTGACAAATTTTATTTCACTAGCCAAAACAAATTTTCTACTTGCCTGGTTTCTTTCCATTATAAAAAATCCTTAAATTTTTACTAGCCATATTGGTTAGTGAAAGCCCAAAACCCTCTAGCTCATGGCTAGTCAGCTACCAGTTAGTCATTCTTGTTAATTTTCCCATTTTTTCTCTCAATATTATGTTTTATAAGTTATAATCCATTGGCCTGCTTAGACCAGTTATCATTATTATATAAATTTGCAAGCTAAATTGACTTTTGTCCTTTAGGAATGAAATACAAAAATTATTAGTGAACAATTAGAAACTCTTTTAAAAACATAATGAAATTTTGAAATATGTATGATTTTATTCCAATCGACTCTGCTGTATAAATGAGTACCAGCTCCTGACGCGGACAACCTGCTATTGGTTAGTGTACACTGTCCAGCTAACTGTCCTGCTTAGTACTAACCGCCATCTGGTTAGCCCAGTTAAGGCACCAGTCTGTTGGGCGGCAGGCCCGTGTTTGATTCCCAGTGCCAGACCTTCACTCATTCACTCTTAAAATAAGTGAGGAGAAGGTGCTGCCTTTGATCTAACATCTGCAAACAGTTAGACCTTCCTGTCTTCTTGGGTAAGGATGTTAAACCGTAGGTCCCTGGTATCAGGCCTCGAAGGGGACCTCATGTCCTATTGCCTGTTCTCTCATGACTCCTTAAGTCAAAATGTTATAAAAACAAAAACAAAACGGGAAATTAAAGCACTAGCCTATTGAGCCACTTGGCTCGAGAAAGGATTTAGCTTTAAGCCACAATATAAGGCTACACCTATAATACTGCCATGATAAGAAAATAATTGTAAATGAACAAAATTAATTAATACTTGCACTCACCCAAGCAGCAGTTGCAAATACCACCAACTCCAAACTCAACAAACTTTTGATTAGTCTCTGTAAGCATGTCTAAAACATAAAACCCATTACCAACATTGTAGTATCAGTAGACTACATTGTGGAACTAATCTTATTTTTTATTTGTTTACAGAAATGTTGCAACAAGTTTCAATTTTTATTTTTTATTTTTTTATAATTTTACAGAAAAAACTACTATTCTGATTACTTATCAATTGCTCTTGATTCTTCTTTACCCTACAGTCTTCTCAGTTCAACTGCCTGAACCCAGGCTTCTCAGGCTCAGAATGACAAATGGCAGCCATTTTTCTATCACATGCTAAATATTGTTTTCCTCCTATTTTTCTAGGGGATTTAACAATCTACTGCGCAGACAAAAAGTTAAGGATTTGGCCCATGGTTTTCGCAGTATTCATTATTTCAGTTCAAAACACCCCTGTGCAAAACCTACATGTACAACTTATGTCCAAAAAGGGGGATGGACAGTTAGTACATGAATGATGAGCATGGGTGCTAAATAAAAAAAACCCGATATAATTAATTATACAAAGGCCCCCTACAGTACCTACACCATAGCTAATTTTGATAAATTTTGTCATGAAATCAAACTATAACTTACACAGAAAATCCAGCCACAGTATAAATAGTTATAATAATTATATACATTACACAGTAGTCTCAACTGATCAAAACTTAGGCTCTTGACTAGACAGCATACCAAGAAACAAGTCTAAGACACTAAGCCTCCTGAAGTGACCATAGTTTATTGGATCATAGGCAAAATTAGCTAGATTAGCTAAAATTTGCTCTTTTGACTCTGCAAAAAAAAAAAAAAGTAAAGAAATAAACAAACAACCAAACAAGCAAATTCATTTATAGTAATTAAATTGAATACAACAAACAAAAAAATGTTACTTTTTCGAGGCATATACATGAAACAAGTGGAGTATACCAATTTCCATTCAGGTATTTGTGCCTAATCTGAAGTTTGAAAAAAGCCTGAGTCTTGGAGCATGAGATATTATCAAGAAGGATACTCATACAGTTGATAGGTGTGAGTTGAGTGGTTAATAATAATTTACATGCTCAAGCAGATATCAGCTGATATGCTGTGTTTGCATTTTTAAACAATATTTTTAAATGCCAGACAACTGCAACAAACTTTGTTAAACAAACAAACCCACACAGTTTCCATCCACTTTAATGCAAAGGACAAGTAATAGTGGAGATAGCTGAAAAAATCAATTCAACACAGACAAGGAGTAGGGGTCTAGTTTCCTAACCTAAAGTAGTTTTGAATACCCTGGCAGGCAGAGCAAATTAATTTACATTATTTTTTTGTTTGGTGTACACACTGAAGCTCACCCATCTGAGGTAAGACAGCTCTTTTTTACAATATGGAGTGTATATGTTGTGGTGTGTATGGCAGCGTTTAGAAACCCCCAAAGTTAAACACCCGTGCAATGCCTAGGGTTTGGGGAAGGGGGGGGGGGGGGTTAATACACTGACTGGTACATAAGAGAGAGCTAAGATTATTAATTTTTTTAAATGATAAATTAAACTAAACATGAGTGGAATTATTCTGAAGTCACGGGAAAAATTTACAATACATGCAAGTGCTGTGAATGAGTGGAACATTGTGTCTGTAGCACGTTATCTCGTAGCAGCATGTTTGTAACTAGTAAATTCATTTCGTTATTCTTACCTTGCTTGTCGGTGTCTTGAAACTCCGTAACGAGTGCTTGAAGATATTCAAACCGACCTAGGTTTTCCGAACCAGTTTTGCGGTCAATATATTCTTTGCTTGTAAACATCGCTTTTATAGTTGTACCAGGTAAGGAAAAAACTCGTAATATTTATCGTGTTGCCTAACATTTTTTAGTCCCACTCTTCTGCAACGAATTCGCCATTCTCCCGCGGTATTGGCGTTTTCAGTTCCAGTCTATTCTCGGAGAGTTGAGACCTCGTTCTGGGCTTTCAATAAGACTGAGGCGACAGGAAGTCGACATGAATGCATCCTCGTCCCCAGAGAAAGAGAAGCGATGGGTTCTGGGGATGAGAATGACATGAATGTTAAAACAATGTTCTCAGATTAAAACCTTTCAACATCAGTCCTGAAGTTTATCAACATCAAGAATGTCACGCTCTTGGCAAACCGTAACTGCTTCTATATCTACGTTTTGTTTCGCACACTGTTTCTATTTTGGTATATTTACATATTTTGCAAGTTTTATGATATCTTATTCACGGCCGGCTCCACAATTGGAAGTACAATTAAAATGTCTTAATGGCTTTAATTGCGGTTTTATTTCTATTTACGTGGACATGCGTGGACACTAAATTAAGCCGTGGTATTTTGTGCCCGGCATTTGACTTGTTGTAAAACTTACCAAATATGGACTAAGACATATGTAGTAATTTTAAAGCTTCTGTTTACGCAATGGCGATTGAACAACTAATGTATAGCACCAATCAAGCCTTGAGCAACTTTTCTTGGCCCAGGATATCATTTTTCTCGCTTACCCAGGAAGGGGCTGGGGGTAAAAAATTTATTTATTCTATTTATCTATTTTAACGGGACTCGCAGGCCCGTAGCCAGGATTTTTAAAAACTTTAAAACCTGGGTGTTATTCATACTTTTGAACTTCAAAATCAATTTAGAAAAACTTAGAGGATAATGTTGTTTTTTCAAACAGTTGGTCCACAAAAAGTGGACCTTCGCTGGCTGGCGTGTGTTGGAATCTGGGTTCGCCATTGAACTAGGGCAGGCCTCGACCCGCAGGCGGCGTGGTTCCAATAATGAATATACATAAACGGGTTCCAGAAAGAAAGAAAAAAAAAAAAAAACTGGTGATAAATGTGTCATTGCCGAGCCGCTCTGAGTTTGAAGCCTTAAAGGCTTAAACCAACAACTGTTTAATTGGTTCTTGAGTTAAATAACTCATCAAATTGAAAATTATAATCAAGAAGCTCTTATTTTGCTGAAACTGAGGCGTGTCTCAGCTGCAGTATCAATTACAACCTCAAATAGCTGCCCTTCATTTAATCTGTATCAGTTCTCTTCGTTGACGGTAAACGTTACTTGCTGTCAAAAAGAGGAAAAGTGTGCAACAGTTTCTATTTAACCATCAACAGCGTTTTCGGGCAGCAGGATAGAATAAACGGAAAATGGTGAGCTAATTTGAACTGCTTTTTTGCACTATCGACCATTTACCTGGTCAGTTAAATTTCGCAATTGTTTAATTAAGGTTTTTTCAGTCATCAGTTTTAAAATTCCACAGAATCACTTTTTTGCCAACTAAGTCAACACACATAATCATCGTGAGAATGTTTAACTACTGCCAACACGGATGTTCTAAGTCATCTTGAGGAATTAAGCCCGAAATGTTCTTAGAATACTTCTAGAGTCAGTTTGGGTGCTCAGATATCGCTTGTCCTACATTTCTTGGTCTTGATGTTTGTTCTTTACCGAACCACTACCGCTACAGGGCCTAAGCTACAGTAACGAATTTTGCGTTTTTAAACTTCTAAAAGGTGTACAAAGATCACTGGTGTCATTTGGCTTTTGTTTCTATGTTTTAAGAAGCCATGAATCCAAGCTTCACGGGAATTAGGCGATAGTTGTCCACTCAGAAATAACAAAATGTCTTCCGACTGAAAGCCAGATGTAATACAAATGTTCTCTGCTTTTCCAGCCCCAGCCTCAGCAAGTTTCAACAATTAAGCTCCTAGATATTTCAGGTCATAAAAAAGGGTACCAGCTCTTGTTTAAGCTATATGTGAAAACCAAAGTATCTTGCTTCATGCTAAATTCCTTTTTATTATCTGCTTATCAACAAATTTTCCTATTTTTTTCCAGCGCGAATGTATTTCAATTCACCTTGGCCAAGCCGGAGTTCAGATCGGAAACGGTTGTTGGGAACTGTATTGTTTGGAGCATGGAATCCAGCCCGACGGTCAGATGCCCAGCGACAAGACCATCGGCGGTGGAGATGATTCGTTCAACACTTTCTTCAGTGAAACCGGCGCTGGAAAGCACGTTCCGAGGGCAGTATTTGTTGACTTAGAACCAACTGTGGTTGGTATGTATCTCTCTTTTTTACACTGAGGTCTATAAAAAGCAGATACGGGCGTGTACTAATTAAAGAGTGGATTAATATTCACAGACAAATCAGTGTAGATGTGAAATATTACTGTGATTCAGAGCCGCGCCCTCAGATATTGGCTATCAAGAAGCTCACAATCTATCAACAACGCACGTTGTTAACGGGGCTCCCTCTCAAAAAGATTAAAGACAATAGCAATCATAATATACATGGACCTTTTACCAGCACTTAACACTAGTAATGAGGTCCTTAAGGAAGAAGCACGATTTTGACATACCAATTGCCTGGCAAATAGATTAAAGGTTCTTTTTGAGGGGATAATGCAGCCATTTTTAAAATTTCAATGATGTACATAAAGTTTTCTAAGCTTTTCCGTTTACCATTTTCAGAAACTGAACTGGAAAGATACTTGTTGGGTCCGTAATCCATCCCTTTGGCTGCAAAGAATTTTAAATTAAGCTATCTATTTTATTATTTTAATAAGGAAGTATTCAGGATTATGTCAACATGTTTTGATGATCTCAGTCTCCGATCGACCTCTGCATGTCTGCACGAAACACTGCCGTGACCGGCGTTTTTTGGTTGTGAAATCACAAACAATGCATGATTAAGTCGGAACTTCTGTCAAGTTAGTTCAAGGATGAAGGAGAAATTGTTAAAGACAACAGACATAGTCATGTCTTTGCCATCTGACACGAACTTAAGTTTCAGCAGTGAGAGCTGTTACGGATCTGCTCGTCTGTAGCTGACTGCCGGGTGCCGGTACCTTATTTAAGAAAGGAAATGAAATTTTGTTTAAGAAACCTCCGAAAAGAAAAAAAATAACTCAGACGTTTTGGTTCTTGACACTCTGCCGCTACTGACAACTTCATATTGATCGGTGTTTAGCCCCGCTTAGCTACACATCTTTTTCTGAAAGTGACTGAAATCTCTTTGTGATGTTAAACCAGCGACCATATGATTGTTGACAGATATCGAAACAGTTACAGCAGTTTTAAAAAGAATAAAAGAACCCACGCCTATAGTAACTGCTATAACTTTAATTTTCTGCTGTCAGTTATGTCACATTTTTTAACATACCCTTGATGCAAGTTTTTCTCGCTTTGCACTCGGCTGTGCCGCGAGTTACTGCTTGGGCGACAAAGTAGATATCCTTAAGTTCTAGCCAGTCCCCTCATCAAAATTCCGTCGTTCATACAATTTGTAGCATATTTAATATGGTTGACAGATCGTCAATTGAGGGCATACCGTTCTGTTTATTCCACAATTAAATTAAACATCCTTTGAGGCTACGCGTGGCAGCTTCAACACCCACTAGTTCTAGCACCAATTTCCGACAAGAGCGAGATGCCATAGCATTATATAAAATGTACTGTTGGCTGTCTTATATTTGGCATTACTTTTTAACAACTTTTTTTATTAGAACTTTAGGCCGAAATTAGCTTAAATTTAAGAACATCTCAGAACACACTCGAGGCTGAGGAATGGCCAAGAGATCTCTTTTTTGGTCAGTTACGGCACAAACTCTTATGGACTAATTCATTTGATTTCTTAACTAATTCATTTGATTCCTTAACTTTATTCAATGCATATCACGTTCAGCACAACCCGCTTGCTACCCAGGAAAATTTTTATCCCTTGGTATTTTTAGTGTATTTTGGGGACTTGGACCCCTCCCGGGGTAAATGGTCCCCTAAAGTTTATCGAGCAAAACGTGAAGAAACGCGTTATTATCTGAAGTCGAAAGCTGAATGCGTTACCTGTTGGTATTAGTTCAGTAGTGTGCAGCTCATGGTATTTTCTTGATTGTTTAACAGACGAGGTGCGCACCGGAACCTACCGCCAACTTTTCCACCCCGAACAGCTGATAACTGGCAAGGAGGACGCCGCTAACAACTATGCTCGCGGGCACTACACAGTGGGAAAAGAGAAAATCGATCTTGTTCTTGACAGAATTCGTAAAATGGTAACTTGAACTTATTTAACTAGGTGTACCTCTTAGTATTTTAGGACTTAGTCACCTAACAAGATTTGTTTCCGTTTTTGGAAATTTTTTCACCATCAAAATTGTTATTATTATTTCTATCCATTTCCTGACAAAAAATTCAGCCTTGCTAAAGTTGATAATGCAATCGCAAGCTCAGGTCTCTGATTTTCAATAACTTTTAATATTCACTTTGATACTCGCATATGATGATGGTTTGGTAAAAAATGTTCTTAACCCTTTCAGCCCCAAATACGCCATAGGGGCCCAGTGGGCGCTTTGCGAAATTCTCCCAACTAGAACGCATACATTTTATGTCACCAAGTAGGGAGAATTTTACTTTCCATCGTCAGTAAGTTGCTATGTTTGATCAGTTTCCATTTTCTCATTACAAAATGACCTATTTTGTATGAGTTATGAAAGGAGAAGTTTGATGTTAAAAAACTGGCTGGTCGGCTGAAAGGGTTAATCGTAAGCGTATTAAAAAGGAAAACATAGAAGAGGCGCGCGTGTGTTTTTTGTCCCCAAGTACAATTGCAAGAAATTATTAGCCCGTGCTGCCGACATTAAGACTGGTGTTAAGATGTTACCATGGCTACAAATTGTATAATTACTGAACAGTTCATAATTTCTATTGACACAGGCGGACCAATGCGTTGGACTCCAAGGCTTTTTGATTTTCCACTCCTTTGGGGGAGGCACTGGGTCTGGATTTTCTTCCCTACTGATGGAGCGGCTGTCAGTTGACTACGGCAAGAAGTCAAAGCTAGAATTCGCCATCTACCCCGCGCCCCAGGTATCTACCGCTGTGGTCGAGCCTTATAACGCTATCCTGGCCACACACACCACGCTGGAGCATTCCGACTGTTGCTTTATGGTGGATAATGAGGCTATCTATGACATCTGCCGCCGCAACTTGGATATTGATCGCCCAAGCTACACCAACTTAAACCGGCTGATTGGCCAGATTGTATCCTCCATTACTGCATCTCTTCGCTTTGACGGTGCTCTCAATGTGGATTTGACAGAGTTCCAAACCAACTTGGTGCCCTATCCGCGTATCCACTTCCCATTGGCCACCTACGCACCTGTCATCTCTGCTGAGAAAGCCTATCACGAACAGCTCACCATTGCAGAGCTGACCACGGCCTGTTTTGAGCCCGCAAACCAGATGGTGAAGTGCGACCCGCGTCTCGGCAAGTACATGGCCTGCTGTCTGCTGTACCGTGGAGACGTGGTGCCCAAAGATGTGAATGCCGCTATCGCTACCATCAAGACCAAACGTACCATCCAGTTTGTGGATTGGTGTCCAACTGGTTTCAAGGTTGGCATCAACTACCAGCCACCAACAACTGTACCAGGAGGAGACTTGGCCAAGGTGCAGCGTGCTGTGTGCATGTTGAGCAACACCACTGCCATTGCTGAAGCGTGGGCTCGCCTTAACCACAAATTTGACCTGATGTATGCCAAGCGTGCGTTTGTACACTGGTACGTCGGCGAAGGCATGGAAGAGGGAGAGTTTTCCGAAGCTCGGGAAGATTTGGCTGCGCTTGAGAGAGACTACGAAGAGGTTGGTGCCGAGACCGAGGGCGACGAAGAAGAAGAATACGATGAAGAGTACTGAGTTAACATAGAAACAAGCAATTCTTCTGTGATTATTGTTTACGAAAACATTTTCAAACAATTTAAGTTGTGAGTTTGTAATTGTGTAATTTAGTATCAACCCCGACCCTGTATAGTTGTTGGAATAAAACTGGAAAAATGATCCGTTTAGTTATGAAAATGTAGTGGCCATTTTTGCGTCTTTTGCAAACTAACCCCTTTTTAACACACTAATGGTGTACATCAGGCCCGTAGCCAGAGAGTTTTGCGATAGTGTTCGAGGTGGAGACGGACCAAGGCGGGGCATGCTCCCCCGGAAGTTTTTAAAAATTAGGTTGTACAAGAATGAAACGCAAAGAAAGCAGGCAAAACCAATTTTAAAAACTTAGTATTATTCACATTGTTGAACCTCAAAATCAGTTAAAAAAAGAAGATAAGTAGCTTTTACAAATAGTTGGTCAACAAAAAAGTGGACCTTCCCCGGTAAATTTTAAAAATCAGGTTGTCAAAGAATAAAACACAAAGTAGGCAGGCAAAACCAATTTTAAGAACCTGGTATTATTCACACTGTTGAACCTCAAAATCAGTTAAAAAAAGAAGATAAGTAGCTTTTCAAATAGTTGGTCAACAAAAAAGTGGAGCTTCGCCGGCTGTGGGAGGGGAGGGAGGGGCAGGGAATTTGCGAGAACACCCATCGCACCGCCATCCCTACGACGAGCCAGTACATATTGCTAAAATTCTCCCAAATAGAAGCCATACTTTCCGTGTTATCAGTTGAAGACATTTTGTTTGTCATCCTCATAGGTTTGCCATGTTTGATCATTTTCAATTTTCTCATTACCAGATGTCTTAAATCGTATGAGTTGTGTAAGGAGAAGTTAGGTGTTGATAAACTGGGGCTGAAAGGGTCGAAGCAACACGCTAACTCTTTTTTTTATAAGAACCGTTTTTTTACAAGAACGACAGGCAGAGGATTTAAGAACGTGCTTAAATCACACCCGAGGCTTAGAAATGGCCGAGAACTTAATTTTGTTACACAGGGGCGTAGCCAGGGGAGGGTTCTAGGGGTTCCGGAACACCCCCCCCCCCCCCTCTCGCGCCAAGGAACCCCCACTCTCCCGTTTTTAACAGTAATTTTATTCCAACAAGAGTGTAATGGACTCTCGATTTTTTGAATTGCTTCGTTTTGTTCTATGCTTACAACAAGTTCAGTGAACGTCACGGTGGTATCTATTTGCGTTCACGTAATGTAAGGATTTTAGACTAACTGTTTTATTTAGAGCCAATTTGGAACCCCACCCTAGAAATCCTGGCTAAGCCCCTTTTACAGTACGAGTACGGCACGAAATCATGGATTCATAATTTCACTCATTTTAGCTCTTTATGCTTCTTTGTCATAAGAACCAGTAAATTTTTCCGAGCCTAGCGTGCGAACGATTTTTAAATTGTTACAAGAACATTTGGAGAACATTCAGTTAAAGCTGAAATCTCCAAAGTATTAAGGAACATCTAGTCTCGGCCCAAAGATAAGATGCTCTTGTATAAAAAGTTTGTTACCGCGCAATTTTTTAATTCTTTGGTAATTTATTAGGTAATTTGATATATTATATATATTTATACAGGAATTTTGATGTTGCTATAGCAACACGACAGTCATAGACCTCATACTTCTAAAATTTATAATTTCCGTTTTTTTCTATTGTAAAACATTTTCTACTCAAAAAAAGCAGTTACAGTCATCCGCTGTCGTATTCGCTATTTACGATGAAAAAGAGAAGACTTTATTTATATTTTGATGCCAAAATTGTTTTTACTTCAAAACAAAAAGGGGCTGGGACCGAGGATGTTGCCATAGCAAGAGAATAACAAACACCTGACAACCATCACAACATGTGTATGTGTTAGTGTAAAACATTTTTGCAAAAATTTAGGATCATTGTTCTGGTATTTCAAGAAATACTTGTTGTTTTCTGACTTTTCCACTTTTCAAGTTCCTGACGTGACGTCACAACCAAGCTAATTTGCATATTTGAAAAACGTTTTAAAATCTTTCAGCAACCGAAAGAGCTATATTAATGACATAAACAACATTTTCATCTTTTTCGAAAATTTTTTTAACACTATAAATTCCAAGATTGTGTTTCACAAGGGGCTGGCAAGTAGTCTTATAGCTATATAGCTTCACAGTTTTCAACCTTAATATATAAAAACTGCGAAGCTGTAAGACTACTAGCCAGTCCCTTGTGGAACACGTATTTTTTCCGGGTTGTTAATAGAAATCCTGTGTTAAATCAGAGCCTGGTATTTTTTAGGGTGGAAAAATGCGATGCTATTGGTCTGCTTGCAATCCCGTGTTTTAGCAAACATATAAATTGAACAAGCAAGAAGTTTTAAGACAAAAGTCCAAATTGCGAACGTCCTATTAGTATTACGTGCGCGCCTTATTTACTGCATATCACGTTCCGCGCAAAACGAAGGTATTTAGCGCTGACCTACTGGCTATCCAGGGAAAAATTTCAGTTTTTAATTATTTTTAGGTTAGTTTCTAAACCGAGAGGTATTTTTAGGGTAATTTGGGGACTTTTCCGACGGTCATCCCCCCCAGGGACTTAACGTGGATCCGCTAGCTATCCAGGCAAAAATGTCAGTTGTCAGTTGGTATGTTTTGGGGTAATTTTTAGACCAAGAAGTATTGTTTTGGATGGAAAAATCTTTATCCCTTGGTATTTTGGGGATTTTTCCGACGGTCATCCCTACCCTTTTCGTCCCCGGAGTACCCACCCCCGGGTAACGAACACTTCGTCCTCAGGGCTCAGGGCTTACACCCTCTCTTCGGCCGGGAACCTGCGTTGCGGATTATATTTTTGCCCGAATTACAAGAAAACGTATGGAAAAATACCCCAAAGTAACGAATATTTCGTTGAAACAAGCAATTTTTCTGTCCTCTGGAACTTAGTATTTAGAGGTTTCACTGTAAAACCATCAAACCAGTCTGTTGGGAGGAGGTAGGTCAAAGCAAGTAATCTTCATCAGTATATTGTTTGTTGATAAATAAAGAGAAACTGCACTTCCTAAGTGTCGGAAATTTTGGGACCAAATACTTCTCCATATACAACGTCCAAGGCATTCTGTTTTGCACCGCTGACCCAGCCGTAAACGTCTCCTCCCTCCCATCTTGTCGCAAAAATCGGAAGTGATTGATATTTCTTGTTTGGGGATGTTTGTAGGAGTTGAGATCATTTCTAAATTTAATTTTATTACGAGGGAAATTTTGGCTGCTCCTATTGGTGAAAATCGAGATCAAGAGGGGAATCCAAGAGATTGGTCTATTAGATTTTGTTTCTATTAAACTCACGCTTCATTCAGTTGGTTCGACTCAGCGTGGGAAAAGAGGAAGTCTTTCTCTGCCCTCGACTGCACAAGCAAAGAACTAGGTGGGCAAGAAAATGGCAAACTCTTCTGTTAGAATGGAAGGTATGTATAGTTTTTTTGTTGCATCGCCTTTTTCACGATGCTGCATAAAACACAACGGCCATTCTGGACAAGTCCAATGGAAGCTTTATTAATGAAGTTCCTTGTTGCAGCTCGAGTTTTTATTTTTCCGTATGGGAGTGTTTGAGTATTATCGTTTTTGATTTAAAGTATTGTGATAACATGTAATTATCACCCGTGGTCATAGCTAAGTGGCTTTGTTGCGAATTGTATCAATTTATTTTATGAATCGGAACAAACCTCGTGCGTATCCGTGGACAAGTCGGTTACTATATTCATTCACAAGCGTTGCCAGCTATTATCACGTAGGGACCCTTTGAGTTAAAAAACCGAAACATTGATATCAGGGTCTCTATAATCACATGTTCGCCTCAAGCGTGCATTTTGTTGACGTCTGCTGAAAGTGTTTTGAATCACTGTTGTCCTTCGATTTTGTTTTTGACACTAGTACTTAGAACTCCGTTTCTTCGCTTTGGGAGCTGTGGGGTTTTTTTTGAAGATATTTGTTTGTTTTTTATTTTCGATCCCTAAATGACTAAAAATAATACTTGTAACTGTAAATAATTTTTAATTTGAGAGATAACAATCTTTGCGATTTTGTGGAAGAGTAATCTAGCCATTTTAAAGCTGTTGTAAGAACAATAACTATTTGAAAAACAATGAAACCATCGTCATGTTGACTACCCTCTGTGGTGAATAATTTTAGTCATTGTTTTTAAAAGTAAATTATTATTTCTTAATGGATGATTAAGAAAAAAATTCTCTTGTTTTGTTTCATGTCTTGAAGGTGTTTTGGATATTAATTTTGTGATGATTTATCAATATCTTTTTTTGAACATGATTAAACAAAAAAAATAGAGTTATTTTGTACTGTCTATAACATTATAGTTAGGTTAAAATTTTCTACCTAAAATAATCCCTGGCTTAATTCTCAACCATGCAAAAAAATCCTAAAAATTCCTGATTTTGAGTTTTTTTGTACTATTTTTGACTATAAGAAATATTAGACCCTGAATTTTGAATTTGTGTGACAAAAAAATAATTAATCTTTTAAGCACTGCTCAAGATTATGAGACACAAGAATTTCTGGCCAAGTTAAGAAATCCCTACATAAATCATAGGCCAAAAAGAAGAGAAACCTAGGATAAAGTTTTATCTTTAAAAGTTAGGTACAACATACTTATTTAAATTGTTTTTATTAATTCCTTAGGTAAAAAATACAAACCGAAACATAAGAATTTGAAGATAGATATTAGCAAGTCACCCTCACCTGCCCCAAGGTAAGTAGCTTGTTTAGTATAATCCATTTGGGATGAATCTTTTCTTAAAAATTTTAAAGAATAACTAACAGTATAACTACAATTTTTGATGTATATATATGTTTTTTGTTGCAGTACCCCACCACGGAATTTGTCTGACCGAACAACACTGACAATTGCTGGAAAAGTAAGTACCAGCTCAAACACTTTATTGCTTACTTGTTAGTCTTGGAGCATTAATTAGCTATAATAATAATGACAATGATAATAACAATAATGATATTGTTTATACAAGTAAAACTCCCCCAAGGGGCTTTTCAGTGTCATAGTTAAAAATTCTGAACAACTAGTTGATAGGTTGTTTGTCTCAATGGTACTTGTGAGTCCGCATTCCCCCAACCACAAAGAGGTTGGCAGTTCAGACTGTTTGAGAACTGTCATTATATTCATTGGTGCATGTAAGTTCATTCCCTTATCATGGTCAATAGGGCTTCACTAATCATCACTGCATTCAAGCCATTACAGTTTATGTCTTGAATAATATAATTGTTCTTTAATTAGTTTTATAAATGTCTTACTTGATAACACAGTGGGCAGTTTAAGTTACTTTGAACTGGTTTGCAAAAAATGATTGAAGTTTTTGAAGTTTTCCAAAGGTTTCTGACTATAATTTCTGAAGATTTCAAAAGATTTTCCAGATTTGAAAATGTCTTAAAAATGCCTAGTAAGTAGAATTGTTTTCTAGCAATTTTTAAAGATTTTTTAAAATATCATTTGAAGATTCCCAATCACTTTTGAATACGTCCGAAGATTTTCCAAATAATTATTTTGAAAAATCAGAAAGACGCCTAGTTAGAATCGGTTTAAATCATTTCGGAAGAGCTCTAAATGTTTTTAGAGTTTGAAAAAGTTACATAATAATAATTTTTGAAGAAACTTTGGATAAAATAGTTAACATTCTCTTTTCTTGTAGGATACTGCAAAAAAAGTTCTAAGGATGTTGCCCCATAAACATGCAATCACTTGGTTCTTAATAAAACTTAGGATTAATTTCACTTGTGCTTTCAATCGAGTTTTCCAAATTGAAAACACTCATGAAATTCTAAGTTTTACTCGGCCCCATGCAATAAACCATAGATACTAAGTCCAAACTTCACTTCTGTCATTCTACAATATGATAATAACGCTGTACACTAATGGCATCATAAATCAGACAAACAAACCAGTGTAATGTTTTCAACCGACCATAATAACTATTTAAAATTTTTCAAGAAAAATGTTGTATTTACAAAATTGCTATGTTTGGTCAAACGTGTATGGGTCGTGTGGGGTAAAATTTGCACGTTACTATTAATTTTAAAATATTCACTTGATCTTATGAATAACCAGTTTTTTTCCCTGCCCACTTTGGGCATCAGGGGTTGACAGACGGAGCAAAAAATCAAAGCTGTGATTAGTTTATCATTGATGCACTATTTTCCTTTAATTCCTAATTTTCTTTATTTTATAATTTTATCAGTTAAATCAGTTGATTTAAGACAAATGACTACTTTCTCTGTTTTAGGAGTTTGATTGTAGCTCTGATGATTTGATAGAAGTTGAAGAGCTGGGGCGTGGTGCATACGGTTATGTCTTTAGAATGGTTCACAAGCCTACACAGCAGGTTATGGCTGTCAAGGTAAGAAATCATTAACTCCAAAACAAGTTTCATAGCTCTTTGCAGAGCAAAGGTACTAGAATGGAGGCTCTGCTGTAGAGATGTCTTCATAACTTTTGCTTTGAATGCTCTTCCCTTCTTAACAAATTTATTCATGCTTGAATTTTTTTGTTGAGAAAGTCTCAACAAAGCCAGTTATTTTTCTGTCTGTTTTATTTTTTGAAGAAAAGAGTAGAGTGGTGCACCAAGGAGTAAGAGCAGAGTGGCACAAAACTGCTGACAGTACTAGTACTTCTCTATTGGGAGATATAGGGTCTTCAAAAGTAGCCGGCGGCCGGCGAAATTCGCCAACTACTTGGCACAAATTCACCGGCTACTTTGCTTTAAAAATAAACAAGATCATGCAAATCAAATCTGAAATATTTGTATGAAGTCTTACCTTGTACTTCGTCAAATTTTGTTCGTGAAAAATAAAGTTGTATTGCATTCATTCAGACACACTTTGATAGCTATAACATCCGCCATGTGCAATCAAGCGATCGATCGTATGGTATTGTGTGTTTGACACTAGTGATTGTAAGGAAGACTAAGACTACGATTATGAATATTTCTGATCTAGTATTTATTTTTGATAGTGTAGAAACGTGAAACTGAAAATGGATCGAAGTAAACATTCTTCAGCGGGCGAACAGATAGTACTTAACACAGCAAAGTTAATTTAGTTGTAATTGTGTTATGGTCGACTAGTCAGACTTCCAGATACATAGTCAAATGAACTTGGCCTGAGCTCAGCTAAATGGTCGCACCACATTTTCGTGCTTTGGTGACAGTACTGTATCACTTAGAATACTTCATGTTATGCCACAGGCTTTCGTGAAGTTCAGATTGCAACTATTAAGCTACTTGATTTGTGTTTAAATTCACCACACCTCTGATATAAATGTGTTAGGAGGAACAAAAAAGATTTTGTTCAGTTCCTTTTTTACCGAGAACTTACTCAGATAGCATGAAAACAAATATGCGGCACATTTTCCAAATCTGATGGTAACAAGTTTTCTAGCCATATTAAAGGTAAACGTACGCACTTACTTAGATGAACGTATTTGTTGCCAGAGAAAAACTCAAAGAGAACTCGAAGTAATTATGTTTTGCCGGAATTTCAGTAAAAGTTAAAAGCAAAAATAAAGCTACCCAATGCTTGATCCAGAATGCAGGAAATGCATTCTAAGAGGTCCTATTTTAAAAACATTTCCGAGGGGGGCATGCCCCTGGACCCCCCTAGAAGCTTTCAGCTTTGCCACTCGTTCTCCGCCTACTTCAGCTGTTTTGCCGCCTACTTCAAAACTTTTTGAAAACCCTGGGAGATAGCTAACTGAGTTTACTGAATATACTGGATTTACTTCTGTTTCACTCAATAGGCCCTTTTTGGGCTGATACTAAAATTATTTTCTTTAAAAATCTAGGGTGAGTTATTTGTTTTTGTGGTTGAGAATGAAGTGATTAAACATCGAAACGTTACGTTAAAAGTTTTGAAAATTCATTTCTTGAAAATCATATTTTAAATTCCGAAATGTTTATCTTCAGTCTTGTTTTTTTTTTAAACTGTGAGGTACCATTGAATTTTACAAAGTCAAATATTAATAAACATGTTATTAATATGGTATTACTTAAGCCATTAGTCTAGTAAAACTTTGGTAGATATTTAAAATAAAAGAAGTAGGTAGTTTTCTTTAATCTTTAAATTTATATGTATACACCGAGAAACAATATTTGTTTTCATTTAATTGTAACAGAGAATCAGAGCGACCGTTAATAGTACAGAACAAAAGCGGTTGCTAATGGATCTGGATGTGTCAATGAGAGTGAGTGACTGTCCATACACTGTTCATTTCTATGGTGCATTATTCAGGGAGGTAAGCAACGACAGGTTTTGTTTTTATTTTTAAGCTCAGACTTAAAACTGTGGATTGAACCTATAACTTCTCAGGGCTTCACAAAATCTTCAAAGCAAGTATGGGGTTACTTTGGGGTAAAAGCATAAGGAAACTCATTTGAAAATGTGAAAAATACATCCTAAAAAGTACTAAGGCATGGTAAATTTTCAGCCCTAAAATATACCTCATACTGTAGCATTGGCTTTGGAAAAAAAAGGAAAACACTAATTTTTGTTTATGCACCCCTAAAAATACTGTTTTTCTGTGGTGAAATACAGGCCCGACAAAACAAAATTGATATTAGGGGGCCTGTGAGCATAGCATAGAAGCGCAGTCAGTGTTAAATTCAAAATTATTCTATTATAAAAAGTTTGAGTGACGAGAAATAATTATTGGAGGGCTCCCCCCTCAACTCCCCATCCCCCACTTCAGATGCCCTTGTAATAACATTGATAATAGTATTGGTTTATTATTGTTAAATGGGTTAATAACAAATGTTCTTCAGGGAGATGTCTGGATTTGCATGGAGCTAATGAAAACATCCTTGGACAAATTCTATAGAAGAGTTTACTCTGAACAAGGAAGGCGAATACCTGAAGAGGTCCTTGGGAAAATAGCTGTTGCTGTTAGTAAAATGTTTTAATGTTGTTATTATTGTTGACAATGAGAGTTGTTGTTAATTTGTTATTTTTATTGTCAACTGCTGACAATATTGTTATTGTTTTATGTGAGCATACTAAGGTTGTTTTAACCAATAATATTTATAGTTTACAAGCAATTTGTACTGACTTGCTTTTAGGCTATTAGCAACTATCTTTTTCTCACTTTTGATTCTTTTCAGATGGTCAAGTCTTTAGACTATTTACATACTCAGCTCAAGGTCATTCACAGAGGTACAATGAACATGTTTTGACTAGTACACAAGAAAAGTTAATAGTCTGAAAATTAACTCAGTTTTAAAAAGAAGACAGTGCCAACAACAAAACAACAACATAGTAGCAATAATAGTTTAATAACAATTATTCTAATAAGAAATAATTAAAAGGTTAAAGATAACTATAAAAAGTTAAAAAACAAAATTTTTGACATGCTTTTATCAATTCTAGCAAGTGTACTATGACCAAAATTCTAATGATACTATTTTTTTTGAGTGACAAAAGAAGAAACGCCATTATGATCTCAACAAAAATACCTTTAAGTCAGTGTGCCTAAAACAAAAGAGATTTGACTGCTTTTCAGGTTTTTCCACTTTCAACTGGAAAGAAAAGAATCTGAGGAATGCAGGTTTTTATGTGCACATGACATAAAATTATCTTGATGCAGCAAGTGGTCAGATTAGCTTAAATTACCCACTTCAACTTCCTTACCTCCAATTTTTTCTAGTTATAAGTATTAGTGTTGTTACTCTAAATAGCCTTTTCGGATTTTGTAACCCTGTTTGTAGCTGTTGCTTTAACATGTCTGATCAGGATGTGCAGTTGTTTTTCCAGTAGAAAATATAAATAGTATTAAAGTAACCAAATCTTGTACCTTATAGATGTGAAACCTTCCAATATGTTGGTGGATGAATTTGGCAATTTTAAGTTGTGTGATTTCGGTATCAGTGGCCAACTGGTGGACTCAATAGCCAAGACAGTTGATGCTGGTTGTAAACCCTATATGGCGGTAAGTTGGACACTGGTTGAAACTTTAAAATGATAATGATCAATAATGGCAACAGTCATCATAATAACATTAATAGTAATAATAGTAATAATGATAATAATGGTAATAATAGTGATATAAATAATGATTTAAATAATAATGATAATTATTGATAGTAAAAATAGTATCAATTATGATAATAATACTGATAATAACAGTAATAATAACAATAAAATTATTGATAATGATAACAGTAATGATTATAATAACAATAATGGTAATAGTAATAAACTGATAGAACAAAGCAGATAAGCATTATTTGATAATTCTTTTATCAAGTGTTTTTTAGAAAAAATAACTCCTTACTGATCAGTAGCAAAGGTTACACACAAACTTGTAGTAGCTGGAGCTTGTTACAAGTACTAATAAGCGGCAACTTTGAGCCCTGTGTAGCTGTTTAATAGTACTAATGGTTATTACCTATTGATGCCATTCAACAGCCTGAGAGAATTAACCCATCTAGAGACATGAAAGGGTACGACATTCGATCAGACGTTTGGAGTCTGGGAATTAGTATGGTGAGTAGCCTGGACAGAGTCACATGGCCCAATCACTCGAACTTTTCTCTTAGTAATCAGAATTTTTTTATGGCTACTCTCCCACTGTAGCTTATTGGTTATTTTATTCTCTTCTTGTCTCAACTCTACCATCCCAACTTGTCGTCATTTTTCTGTTTCTACTTCTCCGACTTCCCCATCTTTTTCCTTTCCTTGTTTTAAGCAAGGTTTTTAGTAGCCTCTAACTTTCCTTTAATTTCTGTCTCTTTGTTCCTGTTTCATTCTAATACTTTCCGCGGCTGTTATGTTTTATTATAATTTATTATCAGTGTTGGTTTTTGTTCTATTACTCTCTTTCTTTCTTTTCTCTCATTTCTATTTCTTCCCTCTTTTTTTAAAGTGCATTTGAAGTGAAAAATTTTATTACTTCAATGGATAGACCTTGCTAAATGAGGAACAGCGGTGAAAAAATTTTGCTAAAAT